>MU399879.1:0-177097 GCA_022578945.1 Hypoxylon fuscum | reverse complement strand
ATATTAATAATATATTTAATATAATATTATTTTATTATAATTTATTATATTATATAAAATAAATAAATAAAATAAATAAATAAATAAATAAAAAAGTATAAATTCCTTAACTGTTTAATATGGAAATAAGTAAGTCGGAGGGGGGGTTTTATCGTTTTAACGGATTAAGTTATATAGCTCATTTTATAAGTAAGTATATACATGTAGGCTTATTAGGTACCCCACTACGAGTAAAGAAGAACACCGCAGACATTACAAACAATATCCCCCCCTTTTTTCCATTAATAGTACCTACTTAAATAATAACTACATACCTACCTCCCCCAAAGTACAGAATTTCTCAAACCATCCATACCAACGCCAAGTTTCCATACACAAGGGCCTCAAATAGAAGCAAAATCAAGTTCAACCTCCGCTCTTCGCCGTATCAAGATCTTAACCGTCGGATTCGCTACCAATGCCCCTCCTACAACCACAGGGTTTGCATTTGTGCCAGGCAACAACTTCCATTCGTATTTCATCAATAAATGACACAACGCCACCTTTACGCCGGCAGCAGCGAAAAATCTCCCAGGACAGGAGTGTTCGCCGTAGCCAAATGCGTGATGATTTCGGGTGACACAAACCAGCTGCGCTGTGTTTGCACCACCTGGTTGCGACCGTAGCTTGAAGAAACGAGTCGCGTCCCACTGCTCAGGATTCTCGTAAACGGCAGGGTCTCTCATTCCGTACGGGTCTACAAATGTCCGCTGTCCTTTCTTTAGGGTGAGACCGTTCGACAGCCGTATATCGCTCTGTACCCGTCGACGTATCATAACTGCATAAAGAATCATCTGTCTTAGCCACTACTTCTTCGACAATGTACTAGAAATCGAGCTATTCCTCACCAGTTTCGACGGGCTTTAGACGCTGCGTCTCTTTAAGAGCGCTGTCAAGTAGTTGCATGTTGTACAATGACGACTTAGACAAGCCTCCGGTCCGGAGCTGGTGAATGATCTCCTCTCGAATCGGCTGGATAGACTCTGGGTGCTCCGCGAGGTCGACCATGGCTTGCTGAAGCAAGTCTGTTGTCGTATGAATCGCCACCAGGGTTGTGAACATCTGGAAGTTCACCACGAGGGTTTCGTCGTACGTTAGACCTCTAGCTGTTGCTTCTTCCTCTAACCACTCGAGCGCATCGTCGAACTTGGGGACTTCGCGGCCCGCCGCGACGGCAGCCCGTTTCATCTCTCGGCGTTGATCTATCACCGGGGCTAATATCCGTCGTGCTTCTTTGAGCTGGGCTTTCATTACCTTACATTCAGGCAAGCCCCAGCAGACAAACGTTCGAAGAAAATGTGGAAACATGTGCAGTTTGAAGTTTGCGGGAAACCAATTGTGCGTATACTCCTGTGTAGCATGAATCCAGTCTTCGTTCCGACAGAGCTCTTTGCCAAGGAAGATGCGTGATACCTGATGGGAGATGATATCCATTGCAACCACAGATAATTCCTTCTCGTGCCAGTCTTTCTTCGTCAGCTATGTTCATTTTTGTCGAGTTTACGCATAGTCAGTAAGACTAACCTAAGGAGTGGCCCAAAGCTTCAGAAGTAATATACTCGGCTTCGTCGGATAATGCGCGTACCATGTTGACTAAATGTATTGCGTTTAGCATTCTCTTCATTTCGTTATTATATGAGCTGAAAAGCTTTCATTGACGTACGTGGGACCTTAATCAAGTGTTTCTTGACCACGGTTTGCACAAGCTCATCTTGACTCATTAACCCCATCGGTTCGAATGCGGCCAATCCACCGTGGAAGTCCTTTTTATACAAAACATCAGAAGAATTAAGGGAATCGGTATTGAGTAGGTCGAGATTACCTCATAGAAGCCTTGAGCAAAGCTCATATTGGGTTCGTTCCGGATTTCGTCAAGGGTTCCGGGTGGCAAGATTATCCTCTCGCTCATCTCTGTCATAATACGATATGGTCGGTTGGGCAACTTCTCCCTCGTTTTGGTCACAAAATTTGTGGAGGACGCCAGGAAGGCTTTCTTTCCGATGTGACTCGTTAGCCATCTCCTTTACCCCTCGTCGTACCAACGGTAGAACTCACTTTGGCCCCAATGCTAGAGAAAAAACCAGTAGGGTTGATGTACGGCAGATCTTTTATTTCGTTTGACGATACCCACGAATATGTGAGTATTGCGACCAGCATGCAGGCGACGAGTAGACATGATGGGATCTCGACGGAGGGTATATTCCACTGGGTCCCATCTGGCCCCGTGGCTGGAAACCGTGAAGACGAATTCATTGTCGTGGAAGGCGTCACTCTACATTCGTCTATCGATTAAAGTATGTGAAGGGTCTTTACTATGTAGTAGTAAAGGGAGAGCTAGAGAGGGCGAAGCAAAAGATTTTCCTTGGTAGACATAATGGACTATATAAGAACAGGGAACGTGATGCACTCTTGAGTGAGGCTCGTTTCATCAACTCACCCCCGCTAGGCGATCGTACCCACCAAGTGTTACGTGGCGGTTTGCATATGTAGAACGATGGTAATGATAACGACAACTATCCTATATCGGATTACCGAGATGTTTCTGTTTGGCCCGGGTTCGACCGGAGATTAAGGGAGAAGTAGAAGCCCCTTGCCGGTCGTGAGGTTATGTTGTAGATGTGCATATAAGTCTAGTACAACTATTGGTCGGCCTGCTGCCACTTACATAAAAAAGCAAACTTGGCTGCTTGGTTCCCCGAAAGTAGATGTCGCCGTCGCTGTGTAACGTAAGCTTACAAGACATTGGTTGGTAAAACACATTGTGGTAGTATAGTCACTATCACACAAGAGATGAATAACATTGCCTCCATTCCACCGAGTTGCACTGAGATCAAGATATTGATAATTCTTGACTCAGCCAATCCCAATTGTCAATTAACGTCAAGAATACTGCGTTTTATCTACTGCCGACGACCTGGATATATCTAGATAGACTATATGCCTACCCAGGATGGTAAGAGCATATCCAGAGAAGCAAGCTGTAAACTCCAAACTTGATGATGTATATACATTTCAGCCGTCAATGTGCAATGCAACGTCGAAGTGTGTCTAGAACATTGGCGTACGTGAATGATTACACGTGTCAACCGATTTGATAGCCCTTCGAGCCCCCTCGCGAGTATAGCGTTATAATACACAGAGAAAGACATGATACAAAACCCTAGGAATAGTCGGGAAACACAATGCGATCTCGAGAAATACATAGTTCAACCAACCCGGTCTATAAAAATTAGCCCTCGAGAAAGAAGAGCGACATATCATTTACCTAACCAACGACACCCGATTGAAATAAAGGTGTACATAGTTTGCCATTGCCGTGGTCTTACTATCTAGAGAGTAACTATTCGGCGACTGCCATGCACCGTAGCACGTAGCCGGATCCCGCCGCCGTCGGTGGCACATTATTCTAGGAATCGATGTACGTCATACTTATTGAGATGAGGCTAGCAAGTGATCTATAAGAGCCGAGATGTGTTACAGTATGGTGCAGCCAATACTGTATGTGGGCGACCCGACCCGACCCCGCTACGGTGTGCTTCTAGATCCGAGTTTAACCCAATCACAGGGCATTCGCGAAGCCCCTGGAGAGAATTGATGAAGTCGAATATAATAAAATAAGGAACCGAAAACACATGTAAAGTAATAGTACCTTAGTCTTAGTCTCCATGTCAAACTTTGAGCTAAAACTATCCGAGCAACGATTTACCGCGCAGCATTGGCCTGCAAAACCGACCGGGACTTTTCCGGCTTCGTTTAAACAAGGTACATTGACCCACGAGGTTATTTTAGTCCTTAGAGCTTGAAACGTTATCAGCTAGCCTCTAGGTAGGTATGTAGTATTCGCCGTATGTTGAAAACGGTACGGGGCTAATAGCTGTATTACCTCCTAGACCGTCGGATTTTCAGCCCTTTGGATCGTGGCCAATTCACTAACAAAGTGTTTTCTTCTTTGCAGTGGCATTGCAGTATATATGCGCTCCTGAGATGATACCATCACATTGTAGACAGGTGGAGAGCCCCCTCAATACCACGTGATGTCAATGATACGCAGTATTCTGATCCGAATCTCGCGAAAGATGGAATTTTTCTTTTTCGGGCTTTGAAAATTGACTGGATCCACTACTTACCCCTGGTAGCGTTACAGTTAGCTGCGAGCTTGGGTAGAGTCTCATCCATCCGCCGTCCATCCGTTACTAACAAATACCTAGGCTGGTAGGTAGGGGAAAATTTTTGTTTCAGTGGAGCTATTCTCACGACACGCCACTAATAGAGATTATTGCGCCGAGCTTGCGAGCTGCGATGCAGCAGCAATGGACCCGACCGGATCACGAGACATTTTCGGCAATGCCGTAGTAGAGTGCAGTCTCGAACTTGTGGTACATAGACCGATTTGAAAAGTTTTTCTAGAACAGCAGGTAGTAGTAGTAATGGCAGTAGTAGTGGCAAGTGGTAGTGGTAGTGGTAGTGGTAGTGGTGGCATGCACCTTAAAAGTCGATGGTAGCCGGTGGAAGGTCTTTATAAGATTTTTGTTATCCCAGCCAAGCCGTTGAGTTTCTCCAACTCTCGCATTCTTTCTTAAGCGACTAATTATATAACACGGTCTTTATATTAAGAGCGCCCCGTCACATCCGTGGGTCTCTCGTTAAGCCGAAGAAACCGTCGAGATGGATCTGTCCATCAGAGGAGGAGAAAAGAGCCCGGAGGAGGGTTCTCTGTCTGCCAATGGCCAGAAAGATGTCGAGGCCGGTGACGATCAGCTGCACCGTGGCCTCCAAAGTTATCATTTGCAGTTCATCGCCATAGGAGGAACTGTCGGAACCGGGCTGTTCCTCGGAAGCGGAGAAGCGCTGGCCACGGCCGGCCCCGTGGGCTGTCTCATCGCCTTCATCTTTGTCGGCTCCATCGTGTTCTCCATCATGACTAGTCTGGGCGAGATGGCTACTTTTATCCCGGTAGCCGGTTCTTTCACCGTATACGCTTCTCGGTTCGTCGACCGATCACTCGGCTTTGCAATGGGGTGGATCTACTGGTTTTCTTGGTCGGTGACTTTTGCCCTCGAGCTGGTGGCGGCCAGTGTTATTATCCAATATTGGGACGCGAACATCAACATTGGAATATTCATCGCTATTTTTTGGGCCGTTTTTACTGCCACAAACTTTCTGCCGATTCGACACTTCGGAACCTTCGAAATGTGGTTCTCGAGCATCAAGGTCATTACCATCATTGGCTTCATCATCTTCGCCATCTGTATAGATGCCGGAGCGGGCGACAAAGGCTACCTCGGGTTTCATGCCTGGGTAAACCCTGGCCCCTTTGCTGAATATATCACCAACGGAGACTCTGGAAAATTCATCGGTTTTTGGTCCGTTCTTGTCACCGCAGGTTTCAGGGTATGTATAAAAACATCTTGCATCGTCATTTTGAACCTCTATTTCTCGAACTCCCCGCTAATTTCTCGCAGTAAGTTCGACACTTCTACTATATTCTTCTTACCTACCATATTTCCCCAGATTAGGTAAACTAGGGAAATGTGATAGTCTTTCTGGAGGTTTAGGCGCATACTAACACGGCATGTTTCAATCCAATAGCTACCAAGGAGCAGAGCTCGTCGGGATAGGCGCAGGCGAGACCCACGACCCGGTCAAGAATGTGCCGAAAGCCATCCGCTGGACATTCTGGGGTATCGTCTCGCTATTCGTGGCGACTATTTTCTTCGTCGGCTTGCTCGTTCCATCCGACACCAAGGAGCTCCTGATCGGAACTACGGACGCAAGCGCATCGCCGCTAGTGATAGCAGCTAACCTCGCCGGCGTTCCGGTGCTACCCCACATCATTAACGCCGTCCTACTTACTGCCGTCCTCAGCGCCGCGAACTCGAACGTTTATTCCGGAAGTCGAATCTTAGTCGGCCTCGCCACGGAGCACAATGCCCCAGCCTTTTTGACCCGCACGAATAGATACGGTACTCCTTATTTTGCGGTTGGTCTCACTTCGGCGATCGGCCTTCTCGCTTTCCTCAATCTGTCGGAGAATGGCGGTAATGTCTTTGGCTGGTTGCTGAATATTACTGCTATCGCTGGATTTATCACCTGGTCTTGCATCAGCGTGTGCCACTTGCGATTCATGAAAGCCTTGGAGTTCCGAGGCATGTCTCGAAAGGAGTTACCATACGCCGCCCCGCTGCAGCCTTACACTACATGGTTTGGGCTCTTCTTCTGCGTACTGATCCTTTTGACCAATGGGTTTACCGTCTTCATCGAGTGGAGCACTAGCGATTTCTTCGCGGCATACGTGAGCCTCATCCTCTTCATCGTCCTCTTTGTAGGGCACAAGCTTGTATTCTGGACAAAACCTGTGAGGATAGCCGATGTGGATCTTGACCGTGACAGAGTCAAGCACTAGACCATTTAACACTGTATAGACATAAATAATTAGAGAGAGGGAGAGGGAGAGGGAGAGAGAGAGAGAGAGGCTCAGAACAACCGCTGTTTGTGATACCCCTAATACATTAGAGTTGTACTTTCGTGTTGATAATAGACATCTTACTTGCTATCTCGTGCTAAGGAGAATAAATATTCCCCTGACTAGAAAATCAATCTAGTTAGACTAATAGATAGGAAGGCTGAAGCCTGAAGCATGGCTTGATTTCGATTGTGAACCTACTAAGTCGGCACGTACCTAAGGTAGGAATGTCACGAGGCAGAAGGAGCTAGGCTACGTTTGATCCTGGATGAATGTACTACGACGTACACGACGTACGCGACTGATCCTCTTTACTCTAGAAAACAACGGCGATCACAAGCATGAAAATTTAAACGATAGCTTCCGAAAGGGAATTCACTGTTATGGGGGACCTATCTCTAGAGTAGTAGCAACAGCCATCTCAGCCGTTGCAACCGTGCCGAAAAAAAATCTATGGACGCATTCATTCCCCGAGCCATGTACACGATGGATGCGAATTCCTGCAAACCCCTATTACGACCACGGTACTCAGTGTGCGGGCGCTGCACGAATTATGAGTCCTCGATGAATTCGATCATGACTGTGCCTTGCTTCAAACCAGCTTCCTCGATTGTCTTCCCGAGGTATTCGATCAGGTCTTTGCCTGCCGGCATGGCTTTGAGCTCGAACTGCACGTCTTGCTTGCCCTCGAGCGGCTCGGCCTTGAGCCACTCGTAGATACGGCGGACGGGATCTGTGATGGTGAACCTTCGGATAATACGACCACTTGCGTGTCGGAATTGTATCCTAGTCGTAGCAGCGGGGTTGTTCTCAGGCTCGACGTGAGGATTCGTCGACAAGATTTGAGAGAAGGCGGACCCAGACACGGCCTGGTCAGGGAGAGAGGTTGGATCCGAGTGTTCCACGGTGTCATCGATAGGTTTGGTTTTGGTAAGGGCATCAGGGTCCTGTACACTGGGTCCCGACGAGCTACCGTCCTCGTCGAGACTGTTCTTCAAGGCCATTTCGAGCATTTCTTCTTCCGTCATTCGGCCGATGTCCTTGGGCTTCGACTTAGGCTTCGACTTTACCACGGGGTTCTTGCTGTTAGCTTCCAAGCTGTATCGGTCGAGAAACTCGACCAGGTCAGAGTGGAACTCGGCCGGGGAGGGGAATGAGTCTCCTGACCAGATCTTGACCTGTTCTCCGGTACGGGGGTCGATGATGGAGACGTGGGGGTAGTTATTCGCGTCTTCGTGGGCCTGGTTGGCGAAGTAGAATGTGGTGAATGATTGAGCCAAGGGATCGTCGAGGGTGTATTGTAGGAAGAGGAAATGTTGGCGTATCAAGGACACGATGTTCTCATTCTTCCAATGATCTCTGTTCAGGACCTGGCAGCGAAAGTCATCTAGCTTCTGGAGATTAACCAGAATCCATTTCTTCTCCTCTTTACCAACGTCTCTTGCGGCATCTAATGGTAGACGAGTGATCAGTCCGGTAGGGGGTGCGAAGAGATCTCGTAACCTTCGGGACGTGGCATCCGAGGGGCCCGGTGGGTTTCGCTGTCTCGGATCGCCTTCTACGTCGAACCAGTCCACCGAGGACTGGTTGAAAGGGTTGGCGCTGGTACCTAAGAAGCAGAGTTGTTTGTTTTAGCTAGGTTACCTAAGGTAGATATGAATCAATGCTCATGCTCACCTTGCAGCCTACGCCGTTGGCGCATTTGCTCCATGACAGCAGCTTCGCGGTCGTCCTCTAGACTCCACGTAGGATCAGGTGCTGCGAGGGTGTCGTGCGTCTGCGCTATCGGAGCTCTGACCCCATCTACTGACGTGTGGTTCTCCGAGTACATCTCCTCTTGCAATCGTCTCGCCATCGCCGCATCCTCTTCCTCTTGAGCATTTCTTACTATCGCCGCGAAGTTGTCGCCGTCTTCGTCCCCGTCGCCGTCGCCGTCTTCGTCGGAAACGGCGTTGTCGGCGCCGTCGGGTATACCGTATTCGTCCATATCCACGTCGTCGCCGCCGTCGTCGTCTGAATCTATGTGGATGACGCCACTTTCGTCCTCGCGACCGGTGAAACTCGGACCTCGACCGGTGGCCGAAGACAAGGCCGGCTGTCGCGTCGAAGCAGAAGTCGACAAGGTGGGCGCGTCGAAGCTTGATTGTAGCTCGGGATTCTCGAAGAACAACTGGATAGCTTGCATGGGGTCGCCACCCGAGATCTCGAGGTACCCACGGGCTACGTGATCGGCGGCGACACCAGTTATGGTCTTGAACTGACCCACGTCCTCGTCCATCTTGGTCTTGGTCTTGGTCTTGGTCTTGTTCGAAAGCTTGCCTCGGCTGTTTTCTTTTATTGTTATTCGGTAATAACAAGTAAGCGGATGGTAAGGGTCAAGGCACCCGGTGCGGAATGGTTTTGGGATGTGTCGTTTGCTGACCGCAGCTTGTTGTCGATACCTTGGTATGGCGCGCGTATGTTCGTATGTGTATATGTTAGGTGCCCGTACCTACATGCACTAGCTGACTAGGTAGGTATGTAGATTATAAGATACAGGTACATACAATTAATGGTGGGGTGGGGGGGTTTGGTTCGGCAAAGGTGAATAATAAAAGTGAAAGAAAGTGCACGAGAAGGTGAATGCTGGATTTGGAATTGGGAATTGGAAATTTCACAACGGACCAGCCAAAGTTGCTTCTCTTAAGTCCAAGTACGGCTGGCCTAATTTCCTCGAGAAGAAACTCCAAGGATCTTGACCACCGAAAAGAAAGAATCGAAGTTCAAGTGGAAGGTCTGAAGGTTCAAAGGCGGGCTATTGTGACGCAACACAATCTTGTGGGGCCGAGCACCGACAAACCTTTAGGTACCTAAGACAAGGTACATGTATGTACCTATGTAGATAGGGCAGATAGGGCAGATAGGGCGCGAAAATGAAAGAGCGGGACACATTCTTATCTCTTGCCGATAATTCTCCGTAAGAACCTTACATGTACCTAAGGTACACGCATGCACTTAGGTACATAGACTCTGGTCATATAAGTCGAGAGGAAAGAGCTTCAATATGTATCGAAATCAATGAAAGTCTATTACATACATGTAGGTAGATAAACCAAGACATATCCTTAGCAACACCTAACTACATCAGGCCATGCCCTCAAGCTACAAGTTCTTGAATGTCTTGGCTTAACAGCTTCTGAACGTCTAAGGAGCGTTCTGCCTCCACCATCGCCTTCAGCTTCTGTTCCATCTCCTCGCGTAAAGGCCTCTGCTCACCGGCCGGTCCAAAGACGCCCTTCCTCCACGCCTTCACAAACGCACCGAGCGCTTTTGCCCTGCCTGAGCGCTGGTTTTCCAACATGACTTCATTTTCATCTGCTACTAGTAGCCTGAACCATCTAGTAGCTACTATGCTTGTGGTCGAGTCCGCCGAAACTTCCGAGCCCGCCGCCTGATTCATGATATCGGCTACACTGGTGAACCACGTGTCTTTCGAAAGAGAGATGGCCTGCCTAGCTCCCTCTGCCGTGGTAGCTACCTCCTCGAGGACCGCAGAAGGGGTCTCCCGCAGTCGGCGGCGATTATGAGCTGTCATAACAGCCTTGAGGGCTGCGTCGGTTGTCTTTCGTTCCAGTTCCGTTACTTTATGGGCTTCATTATCGGGCTTCAAATAATCCGATACGATAGTGACTACCTCTGCATACATGTTCAGATCCTCTCGAGCACCGGAAAAGTCCGCCAGTGCTCGGAAAGCATAGGGGCGATATTCGTCGTTGTTTCGTTTCGCCTCTCGCATTGCTATCTTCTTCATTTGTGCTGCGAGAACTGAGCTTGTGTGCCACAGTGTCTTTCCGTGAAGGACGAAGAGGGGATATGCAGCCACCAGTTTCTCTTTACCCTTGAATGTCTTAAGCGACAGTGACTTGTCCAGCACTGGCCAAATTTTCTGCAGATCTGCGTCCGCGAATTGGCCATCTTTTCCGACGGCGCTACTGAGCGCCGCGATCGTAGATGCGATTGTTAAAGCCGCACCGTGTTGGAGGGCCCATTTCGATGTATTTAATCCTCTTGAGACGAGCTGGATAATTTCGTCTACGAAGCGCTTGACGGTATGACTTCCTCCTGCGTGTTGGCCCCAAACCGCTTCAAACTCTTCAGATACATATTCATCAGTGTCGTGTTTTGCAAAGTATGCAAAAGGTAAGAGGCGGGCTTCCAGGTCAATAAATGCATCAGGAGAGATCTTAGCTACGGCTAAGACTGCGTCTGCAATTTTTTGTCGCCTGGTATCATCTTCGGCACCAAAGTATAAGTCCAAGAGCCTCGCAGTAAATCGATCCCGGGTCTCTAGACTTGCCGACCTCAGCAAATATGCAGAACTTCTTGCATAGGCTTTGTTCGTCTCGTGATTGCGATCGAGGATCTGTGTTTCCATAACCTTAAGAAATGTTGCATTGTATGGAGGCAAGAGGATGCTATGGCGGAGAGCTAGGATACTGAGCACCTCAGCGCAGCCGATCTTCGTTTGCATCCCTATGGCCGATCTGATGGTTGATACGAGCTGTGGCGCCAATTCTTTCATGGCCCCCTCATCAACGAACCGCAGACAGTCAACGATACATTCGAACATTGGTGAACGGGTAACAGCATTGCTTCGTAGCTTGTCTAGTCCCTCACGATCCTCCTCGCTGACTCGCTGATAGTAGTAGTTGATTGCTTCCGGCTCTATGGTACTGAGTAGCCCAAGGGAATGTGTAACGATGGCTGGAATAAACGGCTTCAGAGCATCGCCTCCGTTCTTGACGACGTCTAGGATTGTTTTGATTGATAGGTACTTTACATCCTGGACCGAATTCTCGATGCCCTTGTCCGACAATAAGAACGGAAGAACTTGGGCAATCATTGCTCTGGCAGAAGTGGATGAATTGTTTTCCTGGAGCTGTGAGACTAATGTCTTTGACAATCCCAAGCACAATTTTGACGCGGCGGCTCTAACTGAGGTTTTCTGGTCATCCAAGACTCTCAGGGCCACTCTCCAGATATCTGAATAGTATTTTTCGTATTTGAGGAATGGTTGCCCATAAATGAGCTCGGCGATCGCTGCGCAGCTCGCCTCTCGCACGCGCCATTCTCTTCCATCCAGGATGCTTTTCAATAGGTCGTTCAGAATGGCATCGAAATGTGTGTTCATCACGATTGTTTGGTCCTTGACCACTGCCTTCCAAATATCGTCCATGGATCTTCGCACATTGGAATTTGGATCAAATCGATACCGATACAATTTCGGATAGATCTTAGGATCCAATTCCGCGTCAGATAAGATATTGCTCAAACCAAACCGGCCGAATGCAGAGCGAGCAGTCCATGTCGCAGCGTTTGTAGCTAGAGCCATGAACCTGTAAATTAGACTTTGGTCACCAACTTCGTTAGCCAGGCTGATGATATCTTTATACGACGTAATCGACTTGCCCTCGCCTGTGGGTATGGCACCGGCGTCAAAAAGTTCAGTGTCTTCATCAACCTTCAGCTCTGTTTTGTTTCCAGTGAAGCTTGCCACGAGATCCTTCACAAGGTCACCCTTGAGCGATTGGTCACCTTTCTCATAAACCAACGCAAGACCACGCGATGCTGTCTCTTGCACTAGCTCGTCGCGAGCGGCAAGTAATCGCATGAAAGCGACTTGACACTGGCGCAGACGAGATTGAATCTCAGGGAGGTGTGAGCAGTATTGAATAACACAGAATAGCCATATCCCGGAAGCTTTCAGAAGTGAGGGCTTAGTGGTCTTACAATCGCCAATGAGCTTCTCAAGCGTGGCGTCGATTCTAGAAGGTCGTTTGCCGAGTGCGTCAACTATGTCAGATATGCCACATCCAGAAGGTTCGACATCAAGACTGAGTTGTACAGCCTCGGAATCCCAACGGGCTATGGCACATGCAATTGCCTCTCCCGTGGCGAAGTGAACCTCGGTCCTTTTTATCTCTGATAATTCAAATAGCTTATCCATGATCTTTGTCACGGGGTCGTTCTCGCTACCAGATACGTCGGCTAGGGAGGGGATCGTTAATCTTCCTAGAGCGCTAATCGCTTTCTCGTTCCCTGAAACCGAGAGGCTGGCAAGATAATCTAAAGTATCCGCCAAATCGGCGTCATTTTGAGGGAAATGAATGTTTGCGGTCCATAGCAGAGAAATGGACCCTAGAGCGGCATTCTTGATATCCGTACTCCCCCATTTCATTGCAGAGGTGAAGGTCTCGTAGAGAAACTGAGCATGGTCGGATACATCTTGAGGCTTGAACTTGCCATAGTAAACACCGCGAGAAAAGTAGTTACCTAAGCAAGCGAGCGAGCCCTGGTATTCTGCAGATTGAGAAGCCGAAGGTTCATGACACGACTCAATGAAGGTTCGAAGTTGAGAGACATGGGTAGCAGACTGGCTGTTCCACGGGGCAAGTATACCAAAGACCTTTGATGCCAATTGCCTCGCCTTCTGATTATTAGACTTGATGACGGGAAGTAATTCGGGTGTTCTCGCAGACAGCGAGGATATGATGGTTGCTGAAGGGGCAAACGACAAGATCTCCGCGAGACAGCTCACGTATTCCTCAGCACCAAGATCAGGGTGATCTCGAAGGCCATCAAGGGCTGCGTTAAGAATAATCAGAATGGACTCCTGGTTTGCAGTCTCAAAGTACTTCCTGACGCTGCTGCGGGTCTCCAGACTATTTTGGAGGTTCTTTTCTAACTGCGGCTCCCAATCTACCTCGAATTTATCCCAATTCAAAGCTGTGAGAAAGAGGATCTGCCTGACATAGCGTATTGCTATCGGGAAAGCGTGAAGATAGCCATCATGGAACAATTTATACTGAGATGTTTGGTCAACAGCCATTTGACTTTCGTCGTTTTCTTCGGATCGGATCTCGAAGAACGTTTGTGCCAACTTTGTCCAATCTGGAAGGACAAGCGCATCGTCAGGATTTAGTTTGGTAGCCCACCAAGGATCAAGCCCGCGTTGTCCTTCTTCCAGCACATCGCGTCGTTCTGAAGATCCTGCACCTAGGGCGATGATGTTGATCCACCGAGCTTTTATGTTACTGTAAGGGAGGCAGTTGTTCGCAAAGCGTGCTGCCACATGTCGTGCCGTCCTTCTACCTGGCCTCTCTGGTAAGGTCATATATTCAAGGAGCAATATTTCTAGGTCGCGATTTTCTGTCGAGGTAGTTGGTTTGAAAAGGCCCATCAAACTTGACAAAGCACTCTCGATATAGACTACAATGTCTAAGGTTGGGTCAGAGACGAGAGAGTCAAATAACCACTTTAGAAGCGAATCCTTTGATTTGTGCTCAAAATGGCCTCCCCTAGCTAGGATACCGATGGTCTCGTAAGCATTAGCTCGTAATCTCTGTTCGTCTTGCATCTGTGATTGATTTCCTCGAGGTGTAGGTTCCGGCCATCCTTGCCGTAGAATGTAGTCCTTCAAGATAAAAACGAGGGTTGGGCCCATGCCATGGCCAGTCTTATTAACAGCAGAGCTATTCCTTGCAACCCAGCCTAGAAATGCTAACAAGGCTTTGCTTAAACGTAATGCTTCGAGGCCGAGGACGGAAGGGTTATCATTAGATGCAAGGTCAAAATCCTGCTTGACAGTTTCTACTATTTCGTTCTCGAAACTGCATGCAACGGTGGATTTAGAGAGGAGCTTAAGGATTTGTATTCGTTGGGCCGCGGGAAAGCTTCTATGCGCCCTGTAAAGAGACTGGGCCACATCTCTATTCTCGAGATCGACGTTGGACCGTTTCAGGACGTCATCGGCTACTGACGTGATTCGCGAATCAGTTGAACCCGCTGCACATATCATTGGTATATGTCGCTCGTAGTCTGCGAATGCACCACTAGCTAAAAAGTGGACGGCCTTGATCTTGCATTCGGGCAGGCTTAGGCTATTTGGGGTACCAGGTCTCCAAGCATGAGGGTTGTTGCTTCTGAGGAAAGCAATATCTTCGCGGGAGAGGCCTGATAACGAAGCCAGGAGTTTCCCCTCGAGCTCTTCCTCTGTTGCCAAGGCTAGGTCCTGTCTCAGGAGGAACAGTTTGCCAAGCCAGCGTGCTATGTAGCTAGCATCTGCTGAATCTGAAAGGCCGATGTCATCTCGAAGTGTGAGATCTTCATTACTGCCCCGTCCCGGTACTTTGATTTCCAGGAGTAAGCGTAAGAAAATATTAAAAAATCCAGCTGCACTAGCTGTGCTAGTTTCCTTCGATATTCCTCGAAGAACCGCTGGGAGTAGCTCTCGGCGTTTTGGCTGGTCAAGCCTAAGTATGCCTTGTTTGATAAGATTCAGGTCTAGTTGCTTGACCATAGGCGAACTGGTCTTCTTATATTGGCCCACAAGAGCTGCAACAGGCAGCGCAACGCTTACATCTAGATTAGCAAGTTCTAGACTCATATATCAGATATAGCACATACCCCATGGGCTTAACGAAGTTATTGGCACTAATAAATGCTTGGAAGGCCTGTCCTAATAGGTTAGTATTGTTCATAGCCAAACACGAAGGAGGATTCCATACGGCATCTCGGACAGCCTTATGCTGGCTACCAGCTTTGTCAAGTAGGGGAACAAGTTGCGAATGAAGTGCATCGCTGAGTTTCTTCTCGTCTCCGGATACACTGGCAAATTTATAACGTATCGATGACACGAGCCTGAGCTCTGCTCCCTCATCAGATGAAGCCATGATATCGTGAGCCGCTGGGTAGCAGAAGCAGAGGTATGTAGGAGGTTCAAGAACGGCCGCAAAGCGATAGAGCGCTCTTCAAACCCGTCACCGGGCGTCCCCGTTGGTAATTGCCCTAGTATCCTGAGCGAATGGATACTCTAAGCGGGATAATGTACAGCAAGCCTAAGCTCATATCTGCTACTTAGTTCTCAATTTTTGGGAGTCTCTAAAATGTTGTCGCGTTGTGTCCTGTATTGTTAGGCTTGCAACCATCTTAGTAGCTGACCCTCATCAGCCAGCAAGATGCGCACGTCAACAAATCATTGGTACCAAGTAGAAACGGGAAGAAGGTAAACCGATCCACCAGCCACAGCCGCATGTGGCTGACATTTAGGCTAGGCTCAGTGCCAGGTGCCCGCACAAGGCGTGAAGGGGCTATCATCACTATCTACCTACATGTAGAGCAGGTCCCAAATACTGGTAGGATTTCGGGCATCTGCTATCCATTATCGACTCTCCTTACCGATAACTAGGTGTTATGTGTACCTAATCCCATCTACGCGAGGTAGGTCCCAGTCTAGTCGTACAATACCCAACGCATTTCAAAGGTGACACTGGACTGGATCCCCGAAATGCACAGGAGTATTGCAGGTCGCAAAATGATGTAGAAGAGATACCGCCATTTTTTGGTATTTCAAAGAATTGGCCGAACCACTTTAACATGTACCATCTGTATTCTAATTGGTCAAGACTGTGAATGATCTACTTCCCCGGAAAGCTTAAACTAGCGTGACCAATTATATAGAGACTTACATGTTAAAGTGGTCCGGCCAATTCTTTGAAATACCAAAAAATGGCGGTAGTCTTACTACCATAGTACGGACACTTCAGGTCATAATTTCTATATCGACTGCTACTAGGTATCCGTGACCTGCAAGGCCCATATCCGGGCGCGAATTTCCAATTTCATTCCGGTAATGCTCGGACTAGCGAGTAAGTACCTTATTCCCGGTACCCTTCAACCTACCTACATGCAGGTGGATGGGTGCTCAGGGCAGGCCCTCGCATCTGCAGCTAGCCGGCCTGACGAGTGTGCACGGCCTGTACCTATTCCTGAGAATGTTTTCTCCTCTTAATTGACTCAAGCTTCTGAGGGTGGGTTGATATTGAGTTGCTTCGGTTTCAACCTTCATTAATTAATTTACACTTTATGACAGAAGTCGGTAATCTGTTCAGATTGAAATAAGCTTACGGTGGTACCTATCCACGGAGGCGGCGGCTCATGCTCAAAAACAGCTAGGTATGTCGAATCTACCTATATAAAGTTGGTGATACTCCCCCAACACGAGCAAGACCTATGTGGCTAAAGGTTGCCAAGGGCCCTCTCCATTATGATGAGAAGCTTACATACCTCTTAAGTTTCTGAAATTGATGGCGTGGGTAGTAGAGTTAGGGCATGCGCGATTCAGTGACCTCGTACGAATTGCAATGCTACCTACATCCATACCGTACCTCCATAAGGTAGGTAGTAAAAGCTCGGAAGGCCGGATGAGCTTCGAACAAACGGATTGCCGGGTCCCGCCAGCTTTGATCTTAGCGCCTCCGCGCTATTCGGCGCCAAGTGATGGTGTAAAATTTCTGTAGGCATACTTCTGAGCAATCAGCATGCGTAATTGGTATCAGAGAGGGAGGTGCATTCCAAGGTTCTGCAAACGAGATCGCGCTTGTACTGTGTCAGTGTGTCTAGACAGAGTGCGATGCAGTAGAACCAATCGCACCTATGCTATGTAGGGGATGAAGAAAAAGGTCGGATCTTGCGCCTTGTAGCCATATCTTTGTGCACTGTATTGTACAAATATGGTTAGTTGCTTATAATGCCATGAACTACCTACCTACATTACCTAACTCCAACAGGGAAGAAAAGTTTGCTAGTCCAGAACGAAGTGGACATGTAGGAAAACGACCCTCCTTAGGTACATGTAGGTATGTACCAGTATGTGGAATTTGAATGTACCATACCCATCTTCAACCATCAACATTGAAGCTATGACTTGACCGATCACGATCTTTTATGCCAGACAACTGTATGCGCTACTATGTACATGCATTGTTCCCCGTGCAAGACACCAGAAGTATATGCTGTACTTCGTACAGTACCTTCGAATGCCCGTCATATGTTGGCAATCTGCAATTAGGCCGCCAACTAGACAGGGGTCCTGCAGATCGTCGCATTTCCCGGGGTGAAAGCTATTTCGTGATTCGAGATCTGGTCCCAGATTTTACGGCCATCCCCTCGCACACACGTGCTATTACGCTGTCACACAACCAATCTCAACTCGTTTGCGGTAGGTAGTCCGAAACATTGGACACAATGTTAGGCAGGTACTTAGGCAGGTAGGTAAAGAGACTCAATTCAACCAATATCGCTATAATTCCACTCTTACTAGGCGATACCTTAGTTTCCAGCCTTACTATTGTTCTTTAGGCATGTGGCATTCGAGGCCTTGCCGTTTTCTGTTATGACAGACAGGGTGGCCGCAGTAAGATTTCTTGTTACGAAGAGTACCTACGAGGCATCTAGGCATTTAGAACCAAATAGAAAAGGGATCGGATTCCCAAGTAGCAGAAGCGAGGCGAAAGGTGTTGGGATATATCTACCTATGGTTCTTTTTTTAGTTGTTCTAATAAAGGCACAGTAAAGCTTTTAAATTATGGCTTCTTCGCCTACAAATGTTAACCCAATGGGAACAGTTAGGTAGGTAGGTATTATTGAATGAAAGTAAGTAGGCGGGTAGGAATTTGTGAGCAACTTAGCATAGGTAATACATAGTACAAACGTTAGCTTAGGTAAATAAAGGATAGTGCAGATGCTGGATCTATTATCATTACGAATCTCAACTTCCGTCCTTGCTTCCAATGAAGAAGTCTTTTCTCATCAATATAAAACTTTTGCGCCTATGATTATACCTATGTAGGTACCTATGTAAGCGGAAGACAACCCATGAGGACCCCCTTTCTACATGTAGGTAGTATGTAGGCGGGGGCACTGACCTCACCTACAGGCTAGGTACGTACATGTATGTATGCCCCATACATGTACGTACATGTAAGTCATAGTCGGGAAGCTTCCACCGTATCAACTGATGGATAGGTAGGGTACACGCTAGGATCCCTCGACCCACGCCTAGAGGAACTGGAAGCAACTTTAGGAGGCAACACATCATTTAATATCAACGCGCCTAAGCAGCTAGGTGGTAGGTTATAACTTTTCTTCTTCTCTCCCTCTCTCGGCTTCATTAACATAGCGCATACTCTGATCTTCGTATTGCTCTTTGAGAAGGTTGTTACCCACGTATGCATTGACATTCGTTGGTGGTTTTACAACTTACCTACCTTATTTACACGCGAATGGGTTGATAATTCATAGGTACGCTGGTAAATTAAGTTAGCTCGCATGTTGCATGTTATTTTGCACAGATTTGATATATCTATTTCAAGAGCACTACGTACATGGGTGGCTATGCGGATACCTACCTACATAGGTAGGTACTGTAAGGTACCTAGGTTCATGTTGGGCATCTTAAGCTCTACCTAGTGTACTTTAGCTTAGGTAGGTATGTACCTATCTAGCAGCCCTGTAGACGACATACCTATGTACATAAAGAAATGTATTGTACATGGGGAGATAGGTAGGTACCTAGGTACAGTATAATTCTATAGCCCAGATACACATAGGTATTGTCACTACAGATGTGTTGGATAGACCAACGCCGTTGCTATCTACCTACCTACCTTAGGTAGTCGCAGCTACTAAATTGAGTATCTAGGTGGTTCGCGTTATTAGCGGCACCCACAGAGGGCTTCTATTTTTTAGAGTTCGAAGCTGTACTTGTATGGCGGCTCCACTTTGGCTGCTGATGGGAGGGCATCTGGCGGCCATGGCTCCATTTGGCGTCTGTTCTCCTCTCTGATGTTCCTCCATCCAAGGGCCCCAACCCAGCCAATTCCACCTTTTTCCCACTCGCACACATCCACATTACATAGACTGGATGCAAACCAAAACCAGCACTATCGTTGTCTGTTTTTGTGTTTCTTGCTTGCTGTTTTAATTCTCCTTCTCGCTCTCTCACTCACTCTCCACCCTCACACTCTTTTTTCCCTTCTATTCCTCTCTTCTCTCCAACCCTAATTTACGTCCCGAGTACCATCCCTTCTTCTCGCCTGCTACTCGAATTCGTTGGTTGCGTGCGTTTTGCAAAAAAAAAAAGAAAATCGTTTTCTGTGTGCGCGCGCGGCCTGCTCGGTATCGCATACTTCGCACATCGCAACGGTCCGCTGCGGGTTTTATTTCCCAACTATCACGATCCTCCCCCCAATATCTGTTGCGGCGCAATTCGAAGTTTTCGGAGTCTAAAAGGAATAAACCTTGTTACTTTTTCTAACGGAAATCAAACGTCTTCTGGTGCCCTCGGGTCTTGTTGGCGTTCGCAAAGGCGCGACATCTGCTACTTTTCTCGGAATCAAAAGTGTCGTTCGGTGTCCAAAAGTAAGTGCATAGTTTTCTTTTCCTCTTTAGATATTCCTGCGAGTTAGTGTTCTTCAGCGTTCGAATCCTTTCCGAGCCTCCGTACAAATATCCGCAAGTTACCAGGCGTAGAGGCTTCTTTTTTTGTCCCATGGGGCTCTTTCCAATGGACTGTTTTAGGCGCGAGAAGTGGTGGACTGGATCGGCTACGCACTTTTGCTGTAGTGACAACATTTTACCCTCGCATCCTACTTCCCTGAACCGAAACTGCGTCATCGAGTCCAAACTCTCTCCTGGCGAAGAGGAGCACCATGCCACTCCATCTCGACAACGATCAACAGCAGTCTTTTTCATATAACCTACTGGGCGTCACGGCCAGATTGCTGAGCGTGTAATGCGGGGCATTGCACAGCATCTACCTAGTTGTGCGCAAAAGCTTCGATCGACTGAGCTCTAGAAAATCCTCGGCGATCAGCCCCACCTCCAGTCCCGAACTAGTCCAATTCTCAACGACGAGTAAGCCTCGATGTTGTACGACGTCTTTATATGACACTGGCGTCAATGAGACATCGTCTTCCTGCCGCGATTATGCCACCACATACAATTCTATAGCACCCGATTTCATAGCTCCGCAGAGATTCACGGAAAGCCGCCGTTTGATTGCCTATATTCGAGTTCCAGTTCGCCTATTCAAAGGTTCCCGTCGTTTAAATATTTCCCCTTCGCACAGCAGGGAATATCGATAGCTTGAATGGACTATGCTCTCCCATCATAGATTCGACAATTCGTCTCCGTAGGTTTCCGCCACGCCGGGATTTTCGCGGCCTCAATATCGACGGCGAAGACTAGTTCAAGGATACGGCCAATTCAACAGTCGCATATGTCGAGCGGGGCCAAATGGTATAAAAATAATCAATGCTATCGCAAGGAACAGAAACCGTGTTTTGACAAGCCAGCCTCGCGCGGCCTCTTCCGGACACTCGACGAGTCGTCCCATCGCGTGTTATGCCTAGTTGTCGAATGCCAAGTTCCTAGGGTGTGTATTCGCAGGATCTCGTGATCTAAGAGATTACCTATCCTAGAACACATTAACACAGGACGTCGCTTTCGTATTGTAGCAAGCTACCACCCATCGGGAAGGATTTACCCGTTACAATTCATTCCTGGATGCCGACTATTCCATCGACAGCTAATTGAATGGAGTCTGATTGGGAGTTGTACAGATGGCATGGTTTCTCTTACCGTTGGAAGAGAATACCTTTAATGACATCGTGCATTTTGGGCCCGTGGCACCTCGAAGGTACCTCTTCGGCACCTCTCAACGGGTTAATAGCTCTGTTTCGTCACCCCTGCGTCTTCCAAGAAGCTATGTCGACATATTGGCACATTCTCGAGCTAAAGCTTTGGCTTTATGTCTAATGGAAGTTGTTGCAAGCCTCAGTCTAGGAGGTCTCGGAGGATACGAGAATCTTGCAGTACACGCGTTTTCCGCAGCTATCGCTGTGATAAAACCGTCAGTTTCGCATTGTAAGTGTTTCCCTTCTGACTCAGTACAATCCAATAAACCTACAGTGTGTCTTTGATTCAAGTCACCTTGAATTAGCCAGGCCTATGCGCCTTGTTCTCTGCACATTTTTTATTTAGTTAGCTGAAGTTTGGCGGACTTACCATAAGTTGCTTCCAATTCTGGCACTTAGCATGCTATGCAAACCGTGGAAGGACGTTTCTCTCCACACCTTGTCCCCTCAGATACATCACCTATATCATCTTCGATACCTTTCCTATCGTTGCAGATGAACATATTCTCCTAATGATGTCGCGCCTTCTGCTACATTGCCACCCTATCTTAGGTTCTACTTCAAGTTGCTAATAGATGTTGCTCGTTAGGACAAATTGCGTTGATTCTCGTAAAATAATATAAGCTTAGATTCGTTATCAGGCTGTTATTTTCTGACAATGCTAAAGCGGCACATATCTACCTTGGAAACCATAAATTCGCCAGCGCAAGGGGCACCGTGGCGTCCTGGACTACGAATGCTGAAGACACTAATCTCCTAACATAGATATACTTGAGTATTTATAGACTCGCAAGGCTAATAGGGTCCTAGGTTTTCCCAGAATCTTGACCGTATCATCATTAGACCCTGTCACACGACTTCTAGGCTTGATTCGATCGTCTCAATTAATCAAGCGTCCTTTAATATTACGATTAGCAAAACGGAGATTTGAGAACACAGCTTCAGTTCTCGACGTTTGCATTCTCACCTGCATCCGGATACGAATCTCGAGGCGTTGGCGTTTGGTTCCTGGCCTCTGACTTACAGAATCTGGATATCCGTCTGGTGTTTTTTTACTGGTGAGTTGATTTAATATCTCGTGTGTCGGCATCACAACTCTACACTGTGTTTCCAGTTGATTCCTGAGCTATTGGCTACCATTGTGTGTCTATTAAGTAAAATTTTGCATCAATGGTACACACTGGCAAACCTTTGTAGATGCTCTATTCCCTCACAACATGAAGTCTGTTGGGGTGGAGCTTCTATTAACTCACACCTACCTTCGGTAGCAACCCCGGTTGTGCTATTGAAGTCATCTTAGTAGCTGACTTGACGGAATCAACCCAAGCTCACAGTCATGCCCTGTTAACCTTATCTACCTTTCCAACCAGTCCTTACAGCTTCCAATACATTGGCTTAGTTGCCATCCAATCTCCTTGCAGGATATGCCGGTGCTCACGAGACCGGATTTTGCGTGGTGCAATTACAGTTTTCGGTCGTATGAGTGTGCGGTACGATGTAATGATAACCGTGAATCAGCCTTATGATTAGGAACTCATGTTTAGCGGTCGAGATGGGTCACCAATGCTAGTACTTTGGATTTACTTGCCAAAATGACTATTGCGGTGGTGCACAAGTGGCCCTAACAAAATAGTCCAGACCTTGCGTCGCACGCTTCTATAGTAATCTCTTGGATAAGGAGATCACATTGTGGGCAAGGCAACTCGTCAGAAATATGTTTAGCACATACATATATTTACTTTGTGAGGTTGTAGGGTACCTTTTCACCAATGACCAATAGGGACAGGCAAGTGTCTCGATCTTTCACAATTTCTTACGGAGTATTTATATACTTTGGAGAGATGGTGGCAAGTATCCTGTATCTTCTCTCTGCGAGTTGGCAGTCGAAACCTTACTCCTTAGGTAGGATCAGTTTGGCCTTAAAAGGTTTAACGCACTTTGCTACTGATTGATTCGGTGGCTTACGGTTTTCCCAAATCAAGCTTGCACACTGTACCCTTTTTTTCCTCTACTATAACTAATCCAATTCTTTCGGATCTCTTTTCCAAACTCAAACTTAAATCACGATTTCTTTCCTTCTCGCCGAATCATCTATCACTAACACATTTTGAAGCAAGGAGGTCTCCGACTTACAAAACTTCTCAAACAACTGGTATGTAGTTTCCTGATGTTTGGTCATCAAGAACGTCTAATCCCATCCCCTTAAAACCACCCCAATCCCCCTTCAAATGTGAAGACTCGTTCTCTCGATCACATTCGATCGCCGTTATTCCTACTCCTTTCATCCCTTTCAGTTAGATTTCATCGCAAAGATTCTCAACTTTAACTGATAGTCTTCATTCTAACTTGTGGTTCAAGAGGTCCATATTCCATCGAGCTTAGAACTCATCGAACGCAACGAAGTCAACAATAGGTGAGTTTTTTTTTTTTATCTATCTTCGCCTCTTCGTCGAACTTTTTCATCGGTCATCATATACACCAGTCGCTAGTTGGAAACCCTCCTTATGGATGGTCTCTTATCCAGTTTTACTGGCCTGTCTAGCCTTCTCTTTCCCATTTAAACCTTGATCGCTGAAACATTTTGTTTCCTCTCGTCTTCAACCTCCGCCTTCGATTTCCCTTCTACCTCTTGCCTCTTCCTCTTCCTTGCAGCATCCCTCGCCTTTTACAATTTCCCATATCCTATCTGAACCTACGAAACACTCTTCGCCCTTCTGGCATCAAACATCTCCTAATTTATCGCGTTAAGCAAGGCCGAACAGGGACAACCAGAGTTTTTCGGCTTCTCTTTCCCTCTACAACCTTGTCTCGTGAGTATCTTCTCATTGTTTGTCTACTTTCTGTTATCTATCATCTTGTCCTACGACTAGTTCATTCTCTTTAGTTGGCCATCCCACTTATTGTGTTGAGCTTGGCAGCCTCTTTCTGACTATTAGTCTAGACTACCTACACTGCATTGTCAATTTGGCCAGGTATGCTTGTCCCCCTCTCTTCCGTAATCCTCGCATGTCCCCCATCATTAATCTCTGGGTGTTACCTACCTCAACTATTTGTCTGCCTTTTTACCTCACATCTAACTCCAAATTTCACAGGAACGATGGACGCATACGCTCCTTACAACGGCAAGCCGCCGTCCAACGGCTCCGGATCACAGGGTGATGCCGGTTCTCAAGGTGCCGGTGGCGCCTCTGGCGTGCCTTCGGCTGGCCTCACCTTAGGCCAGACCAATGGTCAAGCAGGCGGTGATATCAACCAGAACTTCACTTCGGACTCTGCTCGTCAGACCCTCTGGTATGCAATCCCCTATTGAACCCTTCCACTAATTAGTCGTGCTAATAAATTTAAAAGGATGGGTGAGTTGGCAGGCTGGATGGATGAGGGTTTCATTCGAAGCCTCTATCAGTCCACGCTGAATGAGAACGTCCAAGTCAAGATCATACGTGATCGTCACTCCGGGTACGGAAATCCCCCGCGTGTCTCTTGCCCCCCTCCTCCAGCCCAATCATTCGCAGAGTTCCTAGTTGTTGTCTTCTGACCCTGCATATTTGATTTCTGCTTTCCATAACAAGTCTCGTCGTTTCTAATACAAACGCAGAAGTGCCGGATACTGTTTCGTCGAGTTCGCGAGCCCCGAAGCTGCTCAAAAGGCACTTCAGCTTAACGGCACGCCGATTAGCAACACCGATCGAGTGTTCCGACTCAACTGGGCCTCTGGCGGAGGACTTGTTGATCGCCGTGACGACCGCAGCCCCGAATACTCGATTTTCGTGGGCGATCTTGGCCACGAGGTCAACGAGTTCGTCCTAGTCGCACTGTTCCAGGCACGATTCCCCAGTTGTAAGTCGGCTAAGATCATGACCGATCAGCAGACTGGCCAGTCCCGTGGCTACGGTTTCGTGCGATTCTCAGACGAGCAAGATCAGCAACGTGCACTTGTTGAGATGCAGGGCGTGTACTGTGGAAATAGGCCTATGCGAGTATCGCCTGCAACCCCCAAGAACCGGTAAGTATAATCTTTTGTATCGAGCAAACACTGTAGCTAAGAGAAGCAGTAGCAACCATCAAGCTGGTCAGTTCAACCAGTACGGCCACCAAATGATGCAGGCACCGCAGGCTCCTCATCATGGCCCTATGGGTGGTCAATGGGTGCAGCAGCAGCCGCCTAACTACGGTTATCAACAGCCTGGAACGTTCAACCCGTTGACCATGAACCAATTCACGGACCCCAACAACACAACAGTGTTTGTAGGAGGTCTCTCTGGATATGTTACTGAAGATGAGCTTCGCTCCTTCTTCCAGGGCTTTGGTGAAATCACCTATGTCAAGATTCCTCCTGGAAAGGGTTGTGGATTCGTTCAGTTTGTTCATCGCCATGCTGCTGAAATGGCAATCAACCAGATGCAGGGCTATCCGATCGGTAACTCTCGCGTTCGCCTCTCTTGGGGTCGTTCGCAGAACAATTCGGGTGTAGGTACCCCCTATCGACCTGCACCGCCTCCGCCTCATTATTTCCCTCCAGGTCCACCAGGTCCTCCGGGTCCTGGTTTCGGTGGCGGCCCTGGTTTTGGCGGTAGTGGCCATCAAGGTCCTCCTCCTATGGGCCCTCAGGTATGACTTGTTATCGTGTCTTCCTGCATCATATGAATAAGCTAATTTGTTTGATTTTAGTAACTGAGTCGTATCAATTACGCAACCGTTAAGCATAACCGGCGTCCTGTGTTTACGGCGTTACGGCATGCTTTTCTGTCTTCGGCATCTCTGTCTCTGGTTTCGGCTCCTGGTCTTCTCTTAATTCGTTCCCTTCATTCATGCGGCATCATTTGTTCACGGTGGTTCAATTTCCCTTCGCAGCATCGTGATTTGCAGGCGTTGGTGAACTTGGACTATATTCGGATGATGTGCATGAGCTCTTGGGATCATTATGCAATCGTAACGCTGCGACGAGGAGCACTAAACACGATCTTGCATCATCTGCTACGACGTTGATTTTCTTTCACCCTTTCTTACTTTCCGACTTCCCTGACCGCATCGACACGCGGCGTGTTTCTCCGATCCACCACAACAATTCACAACATACGATTTCGAGGTGTTACAATGCTTGGTAACAGCAACAGTTTTCCGTCTTGCTGCCAAGATATCTCGAATAATTACGCCTCGTCCTGGAATTGCGCAAATGTCTCTGTTCACCTTGCCATTTATTCCCCGCATTCCACTCCACGGGGTGTCAAACTCGCAGGCCCTGACATGATTTCCAGTTCGATCACATTTCTGGGACCTATTGCGATGAACGTCAGCGACACCCCTAAAAAGCCGTCTCAATGCTTGACCTCGCGAACTCTGGTTTACGTCCAGTTGTGTTGTGCGTTGTGCTATCGGAGTCCTGCAATCTCGGCCCCATGGAAATTGATCAACCCTCACTCACAATCTCCCAACTCTCCCAACTCTCCCAACTTAACAGCACCAACCGTTCAACCACATAACTCCCTCGGTAAGCCGGATAACAATACTGCCCTAGGAAGACGGCACTCTATTTCCAAGGAAGCAGGCATTTGTTCATACAAGAGAGCTGATCTTCGGGACAATGCACACAGACATAGTCCAGCACACTCAAAGTTTGTTCGTCTCATGATTCCTAGAGTCAACAAACGTCTCATCATGTCTCCCTGCATTCCGTTGAGTGGTGGAATGGTTTTCGGCTTTGACTTGCTTTGGCACGACATCATGAAGCTAGTTTCACAGTCGGTCATATTTCCTTAGTCAATACACTAAGTTCCTATATCTTCTCGTGCGTGTTTGCGATGAATGTTTTAAATGTGTAGCCAATTTCTACTATCTCCCATAGTACCGGAGTCTAGTCGGCTAGGCTGTTGGCTCCGGTCTCTCCAAGGTAGGTTTAGGATATCCATTGGCGCCTCAAGTATTTAAGAGTCCTTTCATGACAATGCTCATATCTTGTCTGTGCGTTATAGTGCCTACTAAAGTAACCCGGCCAGCTTAAGGGAGAGAATTCATCGTTATCATGTTACGTAATCAAGCCTCCCTAGTTTCTTTGATGATACACGCTAATGTGCACTGTCTTAGATTATAGAGGAGCTCCACCAAGGATGTCTTTACTACTACTATTGAGTTCTATTGCACTGCTGCGTAGAACATATAACATGTTACAAGCTATGCTCCGATGGTTAGAATGCCAAAAACCGTGAGCACCTGACGTAATCGGCATTCCACGATAAGCTTCCGACGGCGTTCCCATTATATATATGAGTAGGTGCTATTGGATGGTGCGGCTGTGGGATGGATTGCGCTGTGCTCGGTCCCGAACCTCCTACCTGGTTGGGTACTATGCTTCGGGCGTCGATGCGGGATGCATATCCCCAAGGCTAAGATCCGAAACAAGAAACCAGAAACAAGGAAAGACGGCATGGTATGGTGTTACGAGGTACAAGAAGGATTTGGGGCGCTTTATCTGCTAATAAGAGCCGCATATGCGAGGATTGCGTTGCGGAGAAGGGGTATGTAAGTGAGAGACATCCCCTTCAGGTTCATGCCAACTCCTAAAGGTTCGGTCTCTTTCTAATATACACATGCATACGGGTTCGAAGTCAGCTGTGTAGATCTTATATTAGATTAGGTTGCATATCGACTGCATCTGTTGATTTAATCCGTAAGGAAGCGGCAACGCCACTATGAGGTTGATAATCGGCCTTGTCTTTGTCTTATTAGGTGAGTGACCACCGCTATCCCTCCCCCCCCCCTTTTTCCTTCGAATAGAAAAAGGAAGAAAGATACCTTTGTAACATACGGAGGCACTGATCAATACCAAACATCAGGAAGTGCGTACGCACAGGACTCTTACTATGGTAGCGATGATAATGGTAATAGATATGGGGACTGGGACGCTGGCTCTCCGAACGAAGTGGAGGCAGGGGGTCTTAGCATGTTCGCAGGTGTAGACTTGTGGACGGTGATTTCAGACCGCACTACCCACGGAATTCTCGCTGCCTGCAGCTTTGCCGTGCTATTCCCAGCCGGCGCCATCCTTGTGCGCCTACCTTGGCGGCACGCCTGGATCTTCCACGCTCTAGCTCAAGGCATTGCCTGTATTTTGTATATAGCGGCAGCGGCGATTGGCATCAGGCTCATTGATGTTGTCAGAATTCCTCCCAGCGGTACGAGCCTTGTGAGTCTTCTCTTGTTCTTTCATGTCCCAGTCCCATGTTCGTGATCATATACTTCATTCCTAGCCCATATTATGCTCGATGATTATTCTACTGCTGACTTGAGACAAACAGTTGCAAATTTCCCCCGCCAACGCCCATCCTATCATAGGGATCATCCTTCTTATAGCGATATTCATACAGCCACAGCTAGGCTTTGCCCATCACTCGCGCTTCAAACGCTTCAAACGACGCACCATATTTTCACACGCACACCTATGGCTTGGCCGTGTTAGCATCACGCTGGGAATCGTAAACGGGGGACTCGGACTTAAGCTAGCTAACGCAGATCGACGTGCCACTACCACATATATCGTCGTAGCGGGTATTTTTTGGGTACTTTGGCTCGCGGCTGCAATCCTCGGGGAGATCCGGCGAAGACAAAATCTTAAGCGAGCCGTGCCCCGGCCCGTGGATACGGACGATGTTTCCCCTTCTACTAGCTATCCTCCAGGTGCAGCACGCCCCAATCCCACACACTGGAGAAGCCGCCATCCGATCCGGCATCATGTGGGCTTAGAAGATCCCAGCCCCCCGTACCTAGGTGGTTCACATGTTGTAGAAGGCGAGGCGGTGGAGATGCAGCCCATCAAGGAACCGGCGCGTTGTGGAAGTGAGACAATTTCGTCGCTTTCATCTGAGCAAACGCTGAGAGATGCAGGGCGGAGGTTTTAGATGTTATAGGTCGCATTTTACTCTATCTATATGGTGTTATAATGGGCAACAGGAGGAGGCAGTTGAGACGGCGTGACATTTCACGAAGAATGGCTCTCCTAAGCATCAGAAACCGTTTGAATAGTAGCAAAGTCATGTTCATCTCTTGAGTTGAAATCTGGTTATATCTAGCTGGTGAAAGCTGCTGTTCAAGTTCCTGTTGAATGTCAACAACAATGGACAAATTACAATTGTTACTAACAACCACAAAGTGCAAATGAAAAGGGGGGCATCACTTGGTAAGAATAATCGCAGGCGAATCATCAAATGATATTGAGAAGTGAAAAGGGGTTCTCCATGATCTCATAATACCTCGTGGCTTGAGCCAATTTCTTCATAGTCGACGTTCCTTCTGTAACACACTTTTGCCTACCGTCGTGGCCTCAGCTTCCTAACACCTTCCATCCGAAGCGAAATCTCTTCCAACAACATCGCGTACATCCATTGAAAGAAATGCCTGCCCTACAGCCTCTCGCAGGCATATCACAGGCGAGAACCATAGTCCTTACTAACACTAACCGTCGAGCTTCTTCAAAGCTCTTCACAATCTTCCAGAACTATTTTCTGGGAATCCGTCTTATTGGCTCTCATAATCTGACTCGTCGTCCGTTTGACTCTGAGCGCGGATCTGCTGCTGCATCAATTCATCAGCTCGTGTTGAACCATACTCGATACCTTGCATAGCGTCGTCCGCAACCTCACACTCGGTAGACACCACACCTTCCATTTCTTCTGGACCCTTTTTGACGGGCTGGTTGAATGCAGAGGCAAAAAGAGAGTCGCATTGGAGGACGTCATTAACGTTTGCTCGTATGGCAAGCTCTTTGGGAGACAATGTAGTTCGGTTGACCGTCGTGCCAACTACGCAAGCGTTAGTATTTTGTGTCCTAAGAATAATGACTCCGGATTGTGACTTACCAAAGACCTTCATGTACTCACTGAAGATGATATGGGACATATCGTTCATCTCGTTACCCATCTGCTTCTGAACGTCACGGCACATATCTTGCAGTCGTTTCTTGACTGTGTCTGTCGCCGTGCGGAACATAGTATGTCGAATATTCGCAACGTGGTCCCTCATTTTTACTTTCATACGACCGTAGGAACCTAGACCGTTTTCATTGGTCGTGGCATCGTACGCAGGTCTCATTAAATCGCGAATAACAGGTACAAATGCCCGATTTGCCTCTCGTGAACTTTCTGTCGTGATAGCGCGCAAGGATGCCGGCAACTGTTCCAGTCTTCGCGTATGAGTTAGCATTTGGTTGCGCAATGTGGCCATTCCGGACACATCCGTATGTCGTTTCTGGGCAAGAGCCTGAGTAGACTTATGGAATTCTTGTAGCTGTTTCTTCGTCTGTGACAAAAAATCCTCGAGAAGAGCTGGTATCCGATTTTGGAACCCCCGATCCCATCCCGATGCTAAGTCGCGGCTAACAGGTTCCCAGAGTTCTTGATTGAAATCGCGTGGGCCTGAGCAACCACTATAGGAACCTTGTCGTCGAACGGTAGCCTTGTATGTCGACCATGGCAGGCCACCCATCGTCCTGGGCGCCCCCCAACTTTCTGCTATGGCCGGAGCTGCGTCGACTGCCAACGGGATAGAGGTGTCGAACACGCGGTAAATTTGTTCATCAAGATGTCGATGAAGTAACTGCATGGTTTCGCAAACGGATCCGTCAAACCCCTGCAAAATGTTAGCCAATTGTCCAAGCACAAGTGAATGATTATTGAGTACATGCCTTTTGGAAGTTGCTCAAGAGGTTCAGTAGTTCCAATTTCTGGTATCGCTTTCCTCCGTCTGTAAGTGTAGTTTGGGTCCCATCATCAGCGGCCCACAACTTCAGAGAGTTGACCAGCTGGGTCAAATCGTTCAGAAATCTACGGCAGTGGCTCAATCGCCCTGCTTCCGTCAGCTTCTTTGCATGCTGCTGAAGCTGGGGAATTTCTGTGTCTTTTACAGACAAGAATCCATGACTTCGGAAGCCATCCTTCTGTAGTCTTCCGCTAAGCTTTTGATACGCACGACTACTAACACAGAATACTGGTAGTGCCCGGGCAACTTCTTCATAGTCTCGGATATCTTCGTCGGGATTGAAAGTCAGCTCAGTTTCCTCTCCGGCGTTTTCCTGATCAAGCCTATATAATGTCAGCTGAGAAACAGAACCTAAGTAGATCTAGACGTGGTTAAAGAACAAGAATGGGTCAACCCATGAACAGTAGACTTACTCTTTGATTCCCATGGCGAAGTCCTGTTTAATCGCACCACGGGAATAATCATTGCGGCCTTGGATGCACGCGGCCTTAATCTTAGTAGGGATCTCTTGCCGCTCGTGTTCCACCTCTCGGATTTCCTTGCGAACATTTTCAATCCGGGCATCGAGCGATCGTTGTTCTCCACGTGTCGTCTTGCGTAAGGCCTTCAGCGATGCCATTTCTTCCTCTACAGCTGCCGCACTCAGAGGCTGGTCTGTCTGCGAGTTTTCCTTGCCACTCGAGTCGTCCTCAGATGCCTCCCAATCATTATCGAGACCGGATCTGTCCGCGACGCGGCTCTTGCGACTCGCACGAGGCTTGGCACGTCTCTTTCTTTTCTTTGGATTATCAGATGGTGCATAAACTGTCTGGCCGGCCTTAGCCTGGTTAAGCAGTCCCTCCCATGCATCATGCTTGATCTCAATCTCTTCAATCTTCTCAGCGCATGCAGCTTTGGCGTCCTTTAGCTTTTTTAACGAGGTTTGCTTTTTCGCCTTCGATTCCTTTAATTCCTCTATCTTGTCATAAGATTCGTTGACCTCTCTTACGAGATTCAGTGAGTCGGCAGCTTCGGTGACGGAGATATCGTCGGTCTTGGAACAAATGAAGGTAACCGCGGAGTATGTACCATCGTACTTTAATTGTCGCTTGAAGGAGTCACCGAGGAGAGATTTGGCTGTTTTATCGTCAACAGCTCGGGTTATAGGTGCCACAATCCACAATCCAGTGCACTTCATTAAGTAGTTTGAAGCGACGGCCGCACGAGCAGCGTTCGAATCCTGTACGCCGGGCAGGTCCACTATCACGGCTCCTGTGGATAGTGCATCTGCCTTGGTGAAGATGCGAATAACCTTTATCAGAGGCCAATATTCGATTAAGGGGGTCTGCTGCTTACTATCGTTTCCGATAAGCTTCTCGTTGCTGTCGACATAACGTTGTAGACGACCATAAAGGTCTTTTGCTGACTTCTCCTTGAGCGTCTTGACGCTGCCAAGCACCCCTCGAACAGCCGGCTCATTTGCGAATCGCTCCGGGGTTCCTTGAGAAATCATCTCCTTCGTCTTTGTAGGATAAACAGCCTTCAACTTCGCATAAGCGACGCCAGCCTCAGTATCGGGATTTGAAGCCTCCTTAGAGACCTCGCCACGGGGATCCAATAGGTCACTGAATAGTACCTCGAGCTCGCGAAGCCAGTCTTCCGCAGATACAAACTCTATCTCGGCTTGGTATAAAGCGCTAGGATCATCGGAGTAGTTCCAAGATATCTCCGTGGGGGAGGCGGTACACGCACGCAGACAATTCGTGGGCAGCAATCTAGGATCGATACTTGATCAGTACCAACGCACCACGTGAAAGAACGAAAAATATAAAATATAAAATATAAAATAAAAAGAGTGTATAACATTACCTTTCTTCATCAATGAGGGCATTGATGACTGAGGACTTGCCAGCACCGGTGTTACCCACAACACCTACGACGGTACGAGTCGGGCTTGCGCTCTCGTTTAACTGTTTGACTCTCTGAAGCCATGCAACGACATCGGGATTTTGAGACGTGTTTAGAGTGTTGGTGAGGTTTTGCAATAAGTCAACACCGATGGATACTCCAGACTCGAGTATCTCGGGCACACTCTGGTTAATCAATTGCTCAAGGTAAGGGGTATGGTTCGACTTCAACTCCATTAGCTCGGAGTTTCCGTTGGAATTCATCTCGAGATCTGGTTTGATTAGCCTAAGCATTTTGAAATGGCGAGGTTGATGATGATGATGATGATGATGATGATGATGCTGCTGCTGCTGCACGTGCGACGTGCGACGTGATTCGGGAACCAGGCAAAATGGACGTACCTAGAGTCTGTGAAGGCTCCGATTTCACAATGGGTGTCTCGGAGGTCGACATTTCGGCCTCGGTAGGTTGAATGATGTAGTCCATCGTGGAAGAGTAGCAAGAAAGTCTACTCTCACTTCGATTGATTCAATTTGTATGGGAGAGGGTCACAGACACAATTAACTCAGTAAAGTGGCTGCAGGATTGTTTGGTTCCGGTCAGTCAAAGTTGGTGGTGAACGTAAGGTGAGAAGTGAGAAAGCTAAATTTGGGTTGGAAAATTGGAAACAAAAGTAGGTATTTGCGCCTCGAGGTCGGGTTGCCGGCGTATCAGGATCACGTCGTCAGGGTGATTACAAAAACGCGTGTCCTGAGATAAGTTGAGCTTCTACTTAAGAAGGTACGCGTTGAATTTTCAAACGCGCAGTCACGTTCCCAGCTTGTACAACGTCTACGACAGCAACCAGCTTCGGAAAACAACAAGTGGGGTGCCTTCATGATGATAGAGTTGTGGCTACCTACATGTACCTTCCATTCAGTCCAGATCTTCCCGCAGTACATACATGTACGTACCATGTAGCTTGTCATGTTATTTTATTTAGGTACCTATGTAGGCAGGTACATGTAGGTATTATCAGGTCCTGTGTTACATGCGGTCTCAACTTCGTGAATTTAATTGACAGTCTATTTTGTAGGTACACATGCTTCGAGATGAAAGACAAAATCATTTACAGGTATGCACTATTATTTTGAAGCATTTATTACGGGTTCACAGCAGAGTTGGTGAGGCTATATCCCCGTCCCCTCTTTGATCTACTTGGATGATTGTCGTCAACACAAGATGGTAGCATTCAAGCTGCCGCCGCTCAAGCGTTGCCCACTAGTCTCTGCTTCTACTAGAAACATTCAAAACATACCCTAGAGACCTTAGTCCTCAAGAGGTATTCTACTCACTTACCTAAATAAAATATGTGGTCAAGAAATGAAGAGCTTAGATATTCGAAAAGCTATTCGTTATTACCGTCTGCCTTTCAATATGTATACATCTGTTAGACTAAAGAACGCCCTTGAAGCATGCAATATTCCGTAGTTCCTCATCATTATTTGCATTCAATGGCTAGGTACATCTTAATACACCTTAACATATAAGAATTAATTATATGCAGTTTTGTGTCATAATACGAAAGGTAACCATTAGTTAAGATGGGCTATAAAGTCACAAAGTATAGATAGACATTATGATTGAAACTGCTGCTAATCGCATTACACTAACTTACTGCTGATTTCAATGGAGAGCTTGATAACATCTGAGACATGAACTGAAGACACTGAAGCTGATGTTGAACTCATTGGAGAATGATACGATGATGCTATAAGCAAGAGCGTATCTGTGCTTTCCGATCCACCTAAGCTTACTGGATCGGCTCATTTCTATAGTTGATGCTCATCGTGTACCAATGGAACCACACTGCTTGTAGAAAGCAGAAATATGTCATTTAATCTAATTATCCCATCCCTTAGTTCCTTTGTAGAGTGCCACTTGGAGGAAATTGTGTTGCTGTTTGATATATGTGTTGTGTAATTCGTTGCTAAACTAGGTAGTTACCTACTCGAGAAACAAACCAGTGACCTTAGAGTATGATATTCCTCCCCGGGGAAAGCGTTGTGAAATAATATGTCTTGGTATGTGTCGTTACCCTTTCATCTGAAATAAGTATTTCTGTAGGTATGATTGACCCGGGAGCGATGCGGCCAACTGTTAGTCTGTTGACTAGCTCAAGCACACGTACAACGCAGGTGTTATACACTGACCATAATATGTTCCTCCGAGTTAGAGCGATATATAATTTGTTTCCGCACGTTGACAACGAGGCATAGGAAATATGTATGGTTCGCATTTGATTAGGGAGCATGAATACTGGGATGGAACTCATTGGCTCATACTCTGGGGTTAATTGCCTATCGAAAGCGACCTTCCATAAGGTCGTAATTCTTAGATTGTTTATAACAAGTCTCTGCTATTAATAAATAGTACACAAAGCAACTCCTGCATCTTTAATCCTTCGTCTTGTGAAAACTTACATGGAATATGTAGAATATGGGCCAGCTACATAAGATTCAAGATCAACATGCAAGATGATGACGAAGAACAAGAGGTATGCATGCTTGGTTTCACACAGCAGCATTTCATGCGAAGTTGGGCAATTCTTTGCGACATGTCATACAAAGTACAAGCCTCAAACAAGTATCTGGGGAAGCACAGGTAGTCTTGTTGCACAAATCTATGCGATTCGAGGTAGCTGTTACTTACATATGTACCCATCCCCATGTGATTGAATTGAAGCTAGACGTGGGGTGGTGCTTGTGGTGGTTCTCTCATCATAGAATACATGAATGGATTGTCAGCGATAAAAGTACGACATTCCGGAATGTCGACTCAAATTTAGAGTGGGAAGATCTTTAGGGTACCTTATCATGACGAATAACCCGGGAATATCTTCTCTTGTTATTGTCATGTCATGGCTGCGCCAGCTGATAGGATGGGGTAGATCGTGAGATTGATGCCCAATAGCTGTGCTTGTGCGCCCTGACTAGATCTGCAGCTGGCGATCCAAACGTCGGTTCTACGCAACGGGAGTACCCGAACTAAGCCAGGCTCAAAATTACCGGATACCCTTTCCGGAATATGGAACGCAACCCAGCGTGGCGCTCTGACATTCTACCAATCCTCGTCGGCTCCGGTGGTACGGTATTGGACACACTATACAGAACTACATGTACCTATCTAATGGAAGGACCTTGCCGTCATAGCCGTGGCTTTCGTGATTTATCATTTGACATATGCTATGGAAGGTTCCGACGCTTTCCCCATTTCGAATATTTCTTCTGCTTTTTGCTAGCCATAGAGTGATATGTTTACTGATGAATTTTGGACCCGAACACTCTATATATGAGAAAAATAGAAAGCCCGGAGACGGACTACTCCCGCATTTTTCTTGCAATCCATTACTTTAGGCAGCAAGCTATTAATACCTCAGTCTCGTCACAAAATTTCACTCTGTAAGTTGGCTAGACGAGGACGTGTCTTGAGGTATCATTACTTACCTCCCTCATGTGTGTCAAATCGTTGATTGCAGGTAGCATTTCCTAACGCAGCCGAGGCAAACGCAAACCCCACGTTGTCCTATAATACCTGAGCAGTTCCTTTGCCGGATACCGGCATACTCATGCTTGCGCCGCACCCCCAAAATTACGACGTATCCCAAAACAACGCAGATGTGTTCATAGTTGTCAATCTCGTGTCCTGCACGCGAGTGTTTTGGGCGAAGAACGGTGGGAGGGAAGTGATCAGCTAGACTGAGGTACCTAGGTAGATACCTAGGCAATCCGCATGTACATAGTACCGCGAAAGCCCCCATTCAATGTAGGGTCGTGTGAATCATACCTTCAGTACAACATGCCACTCTTTTTCATCGTGGGGGTCAGCAAATCCTGTCCATTTGTTCGGGTTTAGGGACTGAAAAACCACACAGCGGTGGAAGAAGATCAAGAGGATTCCGTCGATGAGGTCTTTTCTGCTCGACATAGGTACGTAAGCCCTAACTCCTAGAGCTGCCCAATCCGGACTCATCAAGCATCCTATCCAAAGTCGTCACGCGACATGATAAACCGAGATCCATGCCCGTAGGAATATATGCCTCTATTCATCATCTTATAGCTCCAAGTCATCATATCACGGTCATTTATACCCATTTGGAGCCTTCAAAGTGGGCTTGAAACCACTAGTAAGAACTAGACAGAAGAGGGGAAAATCGTCCGAAGTTGGATTCCCTTGCCTTACTTTCTCATCGCCACTCTCTCTTTGCGAGACAGTCCCTCCGCAATCGCAACACACAGATGCAGGTTTCGTGGACTCTAGCCCCTAAGAAGTCGTCTTATTACTAAACTATGTTGCAGTCAGTCATGCTAGGATCGTAAGACTAGAGATCAGCCCGACCCGGCGAAACAGGTCAGCAAACGAGTTAAAACGTAGCACCTAGGTGGGCCGGAAAACCAGACCGCGAATAATATTTGCCGAGTGATCCTCTATCTATACCTATGGCGGTGGCGACATTGATGAAACAAGTATGCGGTACTTCATTATGACCATACATACCGAGATAATATAGTATACCTAATGCTACTGCTTCTTGCATGACATTCGCCAGCTCGGGTAAATATACGTACGAGTTGACAGGTAGGTAAAGGTAGGTAACTACATAACGGTAGATAGCGCGACAAACGCTAAGTCATGATCGTATCGTGCGTTCTTCTTTGCATTTTCTCGTATGTAGCAACCCCTCCAAAGGGCTATCAGGGATGCCGATTAGCGCGGTGTGGGCTGCAGGTCCGGACTGCGGGGTGCAGGGTTGGCAGGAAAACTTGGGGGATCTGCAAGGACTGCATTTTATGAAAGACTGACGGATGATCGACTGAAATTTGACTTAAAGATACATGATGCTAAGGGTCTTGTGTTCCTGTATGTCCTTGTCTCGGGTGATGGACGTGTATCCAATTAATGGGCGTCGCAAAAATCGGTTGCTGTAATACGCGGCATGCGATGTGCCGTCATGGAGCTGGGTTGGGGTAATGTGGTAGCGTGGAGATCATGCGTGATGCTGTGGCATAGAAGAATTGGTGGCGCCGCCGCTAGTCGGGAGCAAAGGGGAGGGTGTGGAGATGATAACCGTTGTTCTAACCACCATGCTCGCCTGCTGCCCGAATCTCGCGATATTTCGGTTGTGCATAATAGACAGCCTGGAAGTACGGAGATCCGGGGGATGTATTCAAGACCAAAACACCCATCACCTTGCGTCATACAAGCAATGTGAAAACGAATACGCATTAGGCAAGATGGGGCCCGTCAGAATACTTGTGGACGATATTCATACGGAAAGGTTTACGGTCTAGCATTTTAATATTAGCTGATAGCAACTCGAACATACATTTTCAAGGCTTTTGAATAAAGCATCCTGCAGCCCAGCAGTAAACGTAGCTGGTGAATTTGTGTCCGTATTTTGCGCTGTCCCGCCCAGATAACGCCGTTCAATCTCGTAACGCCAAGTGTGTGGTCCACTTCAATAGTAGGGACGGAATCCCATGATCCCCCAAACCCAGGCGACCGAGTCTCCTAGACCAAGCTCCGCTCTAAAGCCATCACTTCGTCGAATCCATTGGTAATCATGCCCATCTGCTCGACACTTGGTAGTCCACATGGCTTTCTAGGTTCCCCACCATGTCCCTCGAAGTGCTGCAAGGCAGCCTTCACTCCGGCAAAGCCAGTCTGGATGGCGATCCAATCCGCTTTAGCAACAATGGCTTGCAGTCTTCTTGCCTCCTTAAGCTCTCCGGCGTGGAAGAGATCGCAAATGCGAACGCAGGATCGAGGCACCAGGTTGGCAGTTCCAGCGATGGTGCCGTGCCCGCCCACAACGAGGCTTTGCAGAATGAAGTCTGCGCTGCCTCCAGCGACGAAAAAACCAAGCTTAGCCCCGTCAACGATGCGCGCCAATTTCCCTGTGTTCCCACAAGTGAGTTTGACACCGTGAACGTTGGGGTGCTTAGCAATCTGGAGAATTGTGTCGGAGGAAAGGTCCAGACCAGAACAAGCACCGGGGTAGTTGTATATCATGACTGGGATCGGGCAGGAATCAGCGACATCATAGAAATGTTGAACGATCTTGGACGTATTGAGAAGACCGCCATAGTATGCCGGGGGCAGTATGATGACATAATTAGCACCAGCGCTGGCCGCATCCCGACAGAGCTGGATTGTCTCGCGGGTAGACTGTGCCCCACAGCCAGCTATTAGGGGCATGAGATGGTGATCTGACTGGTCTAAGGCAGCTCGCGTGGTCTTGATGACGAGGCTACGCTCTTCCCTGCTTAAATGGACGGCTTCTCCATTCGAGCCGTGCACAACAAGGCCTGCAACGCCGGCTTCAGCAAGATGAATGGCATGGCGCTGGGTTGCTTCTAGGTCGATGTCGTCGTTCTCTTTGAAGAAAGCCACGGTGGGAACATAAACTCCATCGGGCAGAGGGCGAGGGTGGCCTAGAGATTCCGTCATCGAGTTTATTTAGTCCAAATGAAATCGAGAAATATGGTTTGCAATAATTTGTCTAAGTAGTTCCGATGCAAGATGGTGAAGGGACACAGTCTAGGTACCTAGGTAGGGAAGCGTAGAGGATACTTCAATAAATGGGTGGATAGTGAATACGAAGTCGCTTAGCCTACGTGAGTTATGTGGATTTATGTTACGGAAATCGTGATCGACGGGAAGGAGAAGTTTGAGTAAGTTTAAGGGAGGAAAATACTGGAGGTATTTGTGACCCGTCTAGGATCTAAAAGGGGGGGAGGACAACGACTTATATACCCTCTTTTTTTGTCATGTTGACCAGGTGTATGTGTATATGGCTGGGTGTTTGCTTCACCCGAGCCGATGAGCATACCTACCTCGTATTAAAGAGTAGACGAGGACAAACCACAAGACTGGACTGGCTAGCTATCCGATCCTTCTTTCGTCAGGACAACCCAATAGGCTCGCAAGGGATTCAAGCAAAGGCCGACAGAGCCGCTAAGCACTTGACCAACTTGAGATGCTACTGGTCAATTACCTTGGTACCTAGGTAATGATTAAGAGGCTACTGGCCAAGGCGAGTGGCCATGTGCGAACGTGGGGGTGTCATGTGGTTACTTAGCTTTTTCAAGCTCAGCGAAGCTAAGAAGACGAAGAATGATTGATTGCACCACCAGGGACTCGTTGGTGGCTGAGATGCACTTTTGACACAGGGAACCCCACTGCGATTGGCTCCTCTAGTGCCATTTAGGTGTTAAGGCAGGGCGGCATGGGAAAATGCAGGTCTTATGCTCCTAGGTCCCTTGTATTCCTAGCATTTTCAAGGTCAGGGCCAATCTAGAGTTGGTTATAGGAGAACCAGATCGTCTTGATGGATGAACTATGGGGCGAATAATCCATGTTGATGAAATGCGGTGAAGGTTTTTTTTTTTTTTTCCTCTTCACTTCTTTCTTCAAATTGAAAAAGAGAAACCCGGATGTGAGGGGCAATTCTGTCCGTTAGCTCAACGTGGGGGAAGGTTGAAGCAGCTCCTTTGACCCCTCTGCCCCTTTTAGTTGCTACGTAGTAGGCGCATCCACCCCCACGTCGTCTGAGCAAACCTAAAACGATCCAACGCCCTAGCGCCTCTCGGCTCCAGTTTTATTTTCCCGGTTCGACTCTATGTGGGGTTTACATACAGAGGTACCCCACTGGCCCGAACGTGGTCTTTCCCTGCCAAGCCATCCCGGAACGTCCACCGTTCCCGGTTCATACCTGGGTAGATTCACCGCGGACCCAGTCAGGTGGGAGGGAATGGGGGCGAGTCTTCCAGTTACACCTCGCGCTGTCACATCAACGAAGCACTACGCCACCAATCTCACCAACCCAGATGGAAGGCGCACGCGAGGCACGTCCGCACGTAGCAGGAGACCACGCAAGCTAAGCAGTCTAGCGTAAAGGAGACCGGATGTGTATAAGAAATAGTACTAGCACCCATCAGGTCACCGGAGTCAGTACCGCCATTTTTTGGATTTTCAAAGAATTGGCCGAACCACTTTAACATGTAAGTCTCTATATAATTGGTTAAGCTAGTTTAAGCTTTCCGGGGAAGTAGATCATTCACAGTCTAAACCAATTAGAATACAGATGTACATGTTAAAGTGGTTCGGCCAATTCTTTGAAAATCCAAAAAATGGCGGTATGTACATAGTCATCAACATACCTTAGGTACATAACCTCGGAAGGGTTTATATATAATTAGGTACGTACTCGGGTAGATCTCGAGGTCGTGTTCGGCAATCCATTGCCCCGGGCTGCCCGGTCACTCCTTCTCGAGGACTCAATTTCGGCAGCTCGAGCTATTATATAGGTACATAGGTAATAAACCACATGGCTACGGGAAAACCCGACCGTCTGGCTCGGGGATATATGTGGGTTTGGGCGCGTGCCACCACATTCCCGAGGTCTTGGGCGATCTTTTCGTCGACATGTGTCCTACGGTCCGTCAATGCCTCATTCCGGTACCCGAATACCTTACACCACTCAGCCTAACAATGGCCAGTCATTACTGACTATCTTAAGTGTAAGTGCTACAACGAATTGCCGCAGGAAACGGCCTGACGTCCTTCCGGTTCCTTTCTCCCCATCGTAAGATGCTAGGAGTAAATTCCTAAACAACTATACGCACGTGAGAGCCTTCAACGTGGGGGTCAGGAACCAATATCGGTATGATCGACGCAGGGGGTCGAATAGTTTATTCCCGAGTGTATTTACCTTGGAAGAAGACGATCAATTGGTTGAACCATCTATACTGAAAATCAGAACATTTCTCCGCTCTCCGCCATCGTGTATTAGGTAATTTTTCTCAGGCAAAATTCCAGTGATGAAATATTGAGAAAAGTTCCCAGATGAAAGTAGGTGTTTATGAAATATTATGACTAGATTGATAAACTATCTAGGTAGGTAAATACTTTTCCTGCTATCATGCTTGGTTTCTCAAGGTAAGCGATTGTAATTTCTAATCCCATTGCCGAAAACACCGGAAGGAGCCCCACATGTACGGAGTCCTCCCCTCCCCTCCCTTTCCCACCGAAGTATCTTGGAAGTTAGGGGACGAAGTTATAAATCAAAGATAGCACATACTATAAACTCTCTATTTCTGCGAAATGGATCACGGCTAGTATATGTAATTGATGAGTACGAAGCTAATAGCTGTTTCTTAAAACCGCTTGGATCTGCTAGCTACCGAGAAAGGCTCGGGACTAGCTAGATCCCAACAGTTCCCTATCTAACCTAGGATAATAACGAATGAAGTATGTACTTCAAGGTTAAACGTGTTGTCCATTGTACCGCACTAGAATAGTAATTTGAAATGTTTCAAATGACTTGATACCAGAAGTCGAGTTTTTCTTATGAATCAGTTTGTACAAACATGAACTAGAGTCATCGATTCATTGCATTGAGCGAGGAACACTAACTATTTATAATGTTTTGAAAAGAGATTCCCAAATGCTCAAAAGAGTCTGTTACATCATTGTAAGTACTCGGAGAATTAAAAGGTGCTCCATTTCCCCCCGACACTTGGTGGTATAAAATAATAGAATTAGGATAACTCATTGTCGTATGTATTATATATGACAGATTACTCTTTGATAGAATTCCACGAAATATAATTAGGCTTTACTTATGAGGCTCTATACCGGTGCTTGATTTATTTCACCCGAGGTTGAAGCACTACCTTTATTTTACTTGCTTAAATTTATTAGAATTCGGTAAAGTTTTAACTCAGTCTACCATCTCTCCGCGCTGTTTCTTCATGTCTATTTTACTAGAGACTTAATGAGATTTGACTTACATTCCCATATTTCCACTCTCTTTCAAGCCAATTGTTTCAGGGACCCATTAGTTACCTAGTGTTTTCGTGATTCACAATCCGTAGTCACAAGATTTATTTAATATGTTAGAAACTTTCTTTTACAAGCATCTTATTAGTGAGTTTTTCGCTTTCGCTACACAAATACCCAACGAAACCCTCCAGTTAACTAACAAATACAAATGTATGTTCTGTATAAAATCTACCGCTTATCAGACTGTTTAGATGTATGTCCTCTCTGCTGTATAGCTCTGGCTGATCTTGGTGGATCTTATTTTTGCTGTCTTGTATTTTTTAATATTTTCTTTCTACTTGGTGGTTGGGTTTAGCGGCAATTGAGACGTCTGATCAACGGTAGAAACTTCGGGCACTCTGATGAACTTCATATTCTTGGTTATGGCGACGTAAATTACGGAGCATTATTTACCCAGTAACAATAACTTCTAAGTGATATCTATGATGATGTAGCAACACCAACACTCACCTAAAGGGGTGCTTATTCATTGCGCACCACCCAGCTCTCTATCTAGCTTACTAATCACGTATATCGCGTGCCTTCAGTTAGTTTTAACCAGAACGTCAGTGCGATTTCTCTAATTTGGGAAGTGGCGTTACTGTTGTGATGAACATGATTTGCCTTGGAACAAGTAGGTAGTCATGCCATAGGTAGGTAGGTATGTATATTTTGTTACTTCTTACTCGACATCAGCCCCTTGATTAGAGACAGAGGAGGAAGCTAACTTCAGCTGGCTCAGGGGAATTAACCTCATTCACCCCTTCCTCCTTTGCGTTCTTCGACATGTAGGTAGTACTCCAGTCCTAGTCACACTCAAGTTGGACAAAGAACCACGCCAGAGTACTTGCTATTTTTGGTATTAGCGCGTTACGAGTAGTTTGCAGCTTGGATGTGGGTCGTATGAGGTGAGGTTGACCACGTGTGGGTTGCCAGGCAGAATCTACTATATTTATACCTGATTGTCTAGGTGCCAAAGCGCATATCACAAGAGGTATCTATTAAGGTTAGATCATTGTTTGGTTGATTATCGTCTAGTGAAGCTTTGAACTTGGCAAAAGTGATGCCAGGTGCTAGTCAGGATGATGTAGGACACAAATGGGAGGACAATCATCTTCACTTGAAGTACTCATTGAACGATCACGGTTCGAATACCGCACGGCTATCGCTAGATTAGGAAGTTATGGCTGGATCTGACGCTTGGACTTCACCTAGACCAAGATCTTACCTTAGGTTGGTACCTAATCTACCTCTCTTGACAGCCACACACACTTGACAACGTGTTTATTGCTCCACTGAAGAGCAGTCGCAGCCACCTTGTAGTTTCCTTTCCTCCTTGGTGTGTCGTATCGTCCTGGAATATCTTCGAAACCGAAATTGATAGGTACCTACATAGGTATACAACCACCAGCCGTTCAAGCCCTAACCCTTCCTTCTACTCATACGTAACCCCTCCACACCTTGTGCAATTTCTACATCTTCTTTCTCCAGCCTACCTTTCTTTACCCACACCTCTTCATCCACGTTCCTCAAACCTGCACTCTCTCCCCATCCCACACCTTACATCCTACACTCTTCTCTCTACTCTTCAGATTACGTCGCGTATCTCCACGCTTTGTACGTGGTCCACTATTGAACCATACTTTTCCTTTCACACACCACACTTCTCAACATCTTGCACTCTTTAGCACACTCATCGCGCACATCGCACTCTTTCTGAGTCTTGTGTCCTAATATCAAACCTACCACTCATCTCTTTAGATTGAACCATACCTTTAGGTTCACTAGTCGACACAATGGACACTTCCCATATTCAGCAACTACGTAACAGCCCGGCTGTTATGCAGGATGGGTACTGTTGTGTACTATCTCCATGTACCCGAGATAGTTGCGTCATACATGGACGTCCCTCAGCGGCGTACTTCTGCAGTCGTATTCCGCACCGGGTAGGTGGATACGACTGGCGCAGCCCGCGCGCGTTGTGTGAACTGGAGAACTGCGACATTCATCGTCATGAACCGCGCATTTCTGCGGTGTTGCTTCCTCCGAAACGCGAGGGCGTTAGCGAGGATATGGAACAGCTGGGCGTATCTGATGTCGTTACGCCGCCGCGCCAACGAGGATACTTCGTCAACGACGAAGGTAGTCCGTGCCGCCTCCCCGACGACCTCATTGGATTACCCGAGTTCAATACTCAGCTACAAGAATAGAATTTGAGTACTGGATTGAACTCGGTTAGAACGGAGAAGGTGCGCATCGACGATGACCTAAATTTGGAAGGCATCCGTTACCCAGACCCAATTGTACCGGAGAGCCGATCATTCCTCGTACCTAGCAGTTCAGACCATGTTGACAAGATATTTGCCAACGACGAGGAACGCGAGAAGGCCATATCTTTGCATCTTAAACAAGGTGGCCACTGTCAAGGCTCGGTATCCGAGACACCGCCATTTATGTTTACGTACGGGATTCGTTTTGCTCCCGAGAATCACTCACTGCCGAGCCCCGAATCTCGAATGATCACCATCGTTGGACTTGGTCCCGGTACCCCTATACGCAAAATTATGTCGAAAGTTCGAGGTGGACCAATTATCTCGGTGAAGACAGCCACAACCCCTCTTGGTTTCACAGTAATCGTGAACTTTGCCCAATGCGGGCACGCCAAGGGCTATGCTGAGTTTATGAAAAAGAATGCTGTCACTGTCTTCGGTCACGGTGTTCGTGTCGAGCTTGTGAAGTCGCATAGCTATCCGCTCGATCTCAAGATACAAGAAGACATTGAACGTGGCTATAGCCGATCGGTCGTGTTTCGAGTAAACCCTTGGGCCACCGAGCACTACATGGAAAAGGGTTTTTTATCCGGCTATGGATTGGAATTCCACCGCGACCACCCCAACCCAAAGACATTCTTCGAGGATGTCTGGAGAGATTTTAGCGGACTTAACCACGTTGTCTTCAAAGATATTGCCGACGCAAGTCGATTCTACGAATACCAGATACAGTGGGCAACGTACGACTCTCTCGGATTTGCCAAGGATCCTTGCGATCAACCTATCCAAGACCTGCAGACAGCTGGCCGATTGGCGAGGGGACCGTTTCCCAGCATCCTAGAGATTTGGGAGCGCGCACCCGTTGACAATGCAACACGAACGCCGAGTCCACTTCAGGCTGTAACGCTTGCAACGTCCGCCTTTACTGAGCAATATGAGGCTCATATGGCTGCCATGGCAATGTCTGCCGAGCTTGGTCACCGTCTCATCGACGTCGAGCCCCAGTCGCCTATCGAGTACCAAAAACTCACAAATTGTCTTATTGATGACGACAAGAATCAATGTCCTCTGCTCACATCCGGGGAGCAAGACGACAAGGGCAAGGCAAAGCAATCGGGCAGTGACGTTGCAAGTTCCTTGCCGACTAACCCCGATCAGCCCGAAGTAGCCGCGAAAAACCCCCACGCATCCACCGAAGAGGAGGACAATACCATGGTTCCTAAAAACCTGCTACCGCAGAACGATCCGGCCTACACGGAACTCCTGAACCGCGACCCCTCTGATCTCGTTCTTTTGTCGGATGTTCACGCCATCAAAAGTCAACAAGACTTCCGAACCATCCCCAAGGATGAGATGCGCGCTCGCTACAGCGCTTTCTTCCCCGTACGCGACGAGATGGCCGCCTACGAGCGAGGCGACCAGTACTTCGATCCGGATGCTCCTGGCATGAAGGAGACTCGAGATGCGGCCAAGCAGAAGTCCGATGGAGATACTCAACATCCGAGCGCTACCCAGCAGAAGAAGGACGGGGATGATTAATCACGTTCGCTTCTCGTAACTCCGGCATTTGCCTTGGCGCTTCTCAAACATCTACATAGTACTGCGAATTGGCTCCAATCGTCCAACCTACCGGTCAAACGTTTACATGTACCAAATCACGTTTCTGGTACATGGGAGTAGTCTGCTTGTAATCCTCCTTTTCAACATCTCGAACCAGCAAGTTGTCCGTAACTTGACATGGCATCATTTCGACATGGCATCGTTTCGACATGGCACCCGGACTTCGTTTTCCCCTTATTACCTAGGTCCGTCAAGTTCAGATGATTTCATCTGCCAACATTGCGAGAGTCTCCTTTCAATGCTGCTAGCTAGTACCTAATCTCCTTCGTCGACCCTTCACGGCCCTTTCGGATATCGTGTCCGTACGACGCGGTATGATGCAGCAACCCGATCCCCACCATTTACTTGGCGTACATTTTCATTTGTCATTTGCATTTCACAGTGTATTCCCGCAGTCCCCCCCCAGCATTGCAGTCTAAATCCATCGCATCATAATCGCATTCGACCCGACTATGCGACTGATCCCATCTCCCGATGAGCTGGTACACGAAAAGATAAATATGGAAAGCCAGCAAACGGAAGGAAAAGTGGTTAGGTGATCAGAGGATAGGAACTGCACAAGAACACGAAAGGTGCATCTTGCGGCTCGCCGAATTACACAGCACGGTACCAACTTTTACGCAGGCCCATAGATACCTAGAAGGTCATGAATGAATATACACTTGCTTTGCCCTGCACTGCATTTCCTCCTGTGTAAATGAATAGGCTATTTGATATGGCCTCGTAATTCCTTGTAAGCTCTTTCTGATAGGCGAAACGTGTGATCCCGTGAAACTTTGCATTGCCATCGATCGAATGATGTCTGAGCTAGCTGGAAAAGGAGCTACAGCAACTGGACTATCTGAGCGGGCGGTTAAGCTTATGATATTTCGCTTTCCTAATACTTCCACCAGCCTAATGCGCACAGGTAGGAGGCCTGGAATTCCCTTTTCCTCCGAGTATCAAGTCTGTATTCGCATCCATCCATCCTACGAAAGACACTCCTGTTAGCTCTGATGCCGTACCAAGGGCTCCGTGTTATTACAAGGTTCGCTCGTTGGGGTTATTGTTAATACAGCCGCAGCGAGGTCACGCATGAACTTAGCTCCACGGTCCTCCTCTACCGATGGCTTCGTAGACTTCTGTTTATTATTTTTTGGCTCCTCGGCGGCGACGACGAGTACTTCCCCGTCCTCCCCGTCCTCCCCGTCCTCCCCGTCCTCCCCGTCCTCCCCGTCCTCCCCGTCCTCCCCGTCCTCCCCGGCCCCATTCGCAGGACCTCCTTCGCCGCCGAGCACTTCCTCGTGGCCCTCAAACGCCTCGAACACGCTCGAGTATTTCCTCTTTAGAGTCGTGGGGTGCGGGGCCTTGCGAGGGGTATAGTCATTGTCGCCTGGTGAGGATTTCTGGCGGGATGTTTTCTTCTTCCAGTATCGTTTGACCAGTTGTGCCGCGATATTTGCTTCGGGTTCCCACGTTGGATTCTGGTCCGGCGGCCATTCGCCCTCCCAGCGCACTTTGAAGTAATGCTCCTGTTTGCCATCTTCTGTTTCGATCATCTTGTCGTCTTCCAGTCGATTCACGACCCATACCTGCCCCTGCTTCCCCTCCTTCGACTTAGACTTGGAGTTTAGTTTCTTCTTCGGGCGCGAAGATCCGTCGTGTCCTGTGAGGTTCTGCCGGCTACCGAGGGGAGCTCTTGCTTCCGTCGCGGCTGCTGTGTCGGCTGGTGGGTGAGAGACTGCCGAAGGCCACTTGCCGGAACTACGGCCCGCAGGGGTGAAGCCGTAGTGAAACGAGGCCTTAGGTGTAGGCGGCTCCTCTACGTCGTTTTTCAGGGGCATCCACGAAGGAACCGGGACCGGTGTCTTCGAGGGCTTGCCGTCGAAGGGCTTCGGCTGTAAAATCTCCTTATCTGATCCAAGCCGTGGTTGAGCAGGGGTGTGGGTTTTAGGGGGAGATATCTTGGTGTGTGATCTTAGTGGTAGAGGGACGGGTACCGGCGTCGTAGAGTACTGCTTGGGTGGAAGCTGCTTGTTCGATCCAAGTACCTCGGGCAATGGGGCATGGCTCTTCAGCTCAATATTGCCGTTGGCGCGCCTGAGCAGTGTCGAGTCCTTACTTACTTGGTCCACGGCACCAGGGAGACTATCGAGTGACATGTCTACGTCGTTAGCGCCATTATCATTATCATCATCGTTGCCATTGTCTCCGCATAATTGTCGATATATTGCATCTTCTGGGTCCGCGTCCTCTCCGTCCTCGTCCGAGTCAATTGCTACCTCCCTGTTACGCTTCTTTTTCGGCGTAGATAAAGACGGGCCAGACGCGCGGGTAGTAGGCGGAACTGCTTCTTCGATCCCGTCAAAAATAGCCTGCTCCGCCAATTGACGTGCCTGAAGTTGGGCTTGAAGCTGTGCTTTACTTGGCCGACCACGTTTCTTCTGGCCAGGAATTGTCGGGGTGTCAGGTGTCGACGGGGTATCTGTTGCATTTGTAGTATTTGTCGTCACCATCGTCATCGTCATCATCTTCATCATCATCATCTTCTTCTTCTTCTTCCTCCTCATCCTCGCTATTTCTGCCCTGCGCTGCCTCTCTGCTTCCTCCTTTTCCTCTTCTTCGTCTCTCTCAAGCGAGGTCTTGTACTCCCAGTCTTCCAGTGCCCACGGGGAGACATAGTCGAGAATTTTGGTCGCGAGTACGCGAATTCCAGCCGCCGGCAGACTTCGCCATCCTACAATGTAGTACATCAACAACCTTAGGTCCCCGTTGGCAGTCTGGCTAGGCATGACGAGCTTGTCAATTATAAACGCGTCCTCGGGGTCGTCTTTCTCGGGGATGAGCCCGAAGTGCACTAGCGGGGGACTATCATGGCGACTATCATGGCGTTGGTAAGGTCTCGAAATCGAGGTCGAGGGCATGGGTATCTGAATTTGTGTTCTCGGCCTTGGTTCTCGGTCCATGGGGAACGGTGGTGGTGGTGATGTGTCTAGTCGCGGTTTCTCCTCCAGGGTAGATGCGCTCGCCGCGGCGCATTCAGCGTAGATTTATTACATGTAGGAATGAATATAGAAAATATAATATGCGGGCATGCGCGCATATGTACCTCTCTTTACTAACTTCCATAGGTCATGTACCGGCCTGGCTTAATATGCATACATGTATTAGAACGGTAGGAATAACGGTTTGAAATGTGTTAAACACGTATGTACATGTAAAGGTACTTACCTAGGTACCTATGTAGGTAGACATATGTACCTTATTAAACCTTACCCCTTACCGCCTTCCGTTTGCGGCAATATATGGATATTGCTACCTTAACGCTTAACGTACATGGATGCTGTGACTCAATGCCCCTCCCCCTCCATTCGCCCCGTACTATGTAAGGTTAAGTAACTCCATCCCACCATAATACCTACATGTAGAGCTGTCATCGCCCCATCATCAAACCTAAGGTAATTTTTTTCTTTCTCTCTTCGACAAGTTTCCGACCAGAGTCTATCGCGACCGGGCTTTTCACCATGAGCGATTCAGCTCCCGAGTCGACCTTGCTCCCCCAACCGGGGAAGCAGAATATTCTAATTACCAGCGCCCTACCCTACGCCAACAACGTCCCCCATCTTGGCAACATCATTGGCAGCGTCCTCGTGAGTGGAGTGTACCTATCAATCCGAACTATTATATATATATAAATATATATATGCGAAAGGTGCGCTAACTAACCTACTCGTCGCGAGCCAGTCAGCCGACGTGTTTGCCCGTTTCTGCAGAGCACGCGGCCTCCCGACCTTGTACGTCTGCGGCACGGACGAATATGGCACGGCCACGGAAACACAGGCCCTAGCAGAGGGTGTAGACCCTGCCACATTGTGTGCCAAGTATAATGCTATTCATCGCGACATATATGCCTGGTTCAAGATCGATTTCGACATCTTCGGCCGCACTCCAACTCCTCAGCATACCGAGATCGTCCAGGACATGTTCACTCGACTGTGGGAAAATGGGTTCATCGAAGAAAGAGAAACCGAGCAGGCCTACTGTCCCACGCATTCCTCCTTCCTCGCCGATCGCTTCGTTGAGGGCGAGTGTAGCTTGTGTCATGCAGCCGGAGCCCGCGGCGACCAGGTAAATTTTCTCCATCGATCCCCCAAGGCTTCCCCAAGTCCCGTTGCCGCGATACCTTTGCCGCTAATGCACATGGCAGTGTGACGCTTGCGGAAACCTCCTCGACCCTTTAGAGCCTGTCGAGGACACCAAGGCAGAACCCGGCGAGGAAAAGAAGGCTACTGGGTGGTTATTGAACCCCCGTTGCAAACTCGATGGCACAACGCCAGAGCGCCGCAAGACCAAACACCTCTATCTCCGCTTGGATGCTTTGCAACCCGAAATCAAGTCCTGGCTTGACAATGCGAGTAACAGCAAGGACTGGAGCGCCAATGCCGTTGCGATTACTCAGTCATGGATCAACGATGGACTCAAGCCGCGCAGCATCACGAGAGACCTCAAATGGGGCGTTCCAGGTACGTCGCCCATCTTTCTGTAGAGAAGCGCAGACTGACTCAGCATGCCACGCAGTTCCCACCAACCTTCCCGGACTACCCGGGCACGATTACGACAAAAAGGTCTTCTATGTTTGGTTCGACGCCTGCAGTATGTCACGTCGCGCGACCCACGAAGCGTAGGCGGTACACTGCTAACTTGCTTGGATAGTTGGCTATCCCTCCATCACTAAATGCTACACCGATACAGATGATGCGACTGGCAAGAACTGGGAGAAATGGTGGAAAAACCCAGACAACGTGTCCCTGTATCAGTTCATGGGCAAGGACAACGTCCCGTGCGTCCCTTCGTGCCAAATTATGTAGATGACTTACTTACCCTCCAAACCAGTTTCCACAGTATCATCTTCCCAGGCTCCCAGCTCGGTACGAGAGAGAGCTGGACCCAAGTCACCAAGCTGTCTACCACCGAGTATCTCAACTACGAAGGCGGAAAGTTCAGCAAGTCAAAGAGCGTCGGTGTCTTTGGAAACAGCGCGAAGGATACTGGCATCGCCGTTGACGTGTGGAGATATTACTTGCTGTCTAGACGTCCGGAAACTAGCGACTCCGAGTTTAGTTGGCGGTAAGTCATGAGCTGAGCGTGATCAGGTTTTTTTTGGGGGGGGTTTTTTTTTTGCAATGAGACTAATTACCCTGTCAACCACAGAGAGTTTGTTGATGCGAACAACAACGATCTCCTGAAGAATCTTGGCAACTTCTGCAATCGCGTTGTCAAGTTCTGCCATGCGAAATTGAATGCCGTGGTGCCCGACTATCATTCTTACGAAGACGTAGACGGTTCGCTGAAGCAACACAAGGAGGATGTGAATGGCTTAATTCAGACTTATATCGCAAACCTCCAAGCGACTAAGCTGCGAGCTGGTCTTACCACAATTCTCAGGTATGTCTCTCAAAGTAGGAGGTGCAGATGTTCGGAGCACTAAAATAACGCTTGCCTTCTAGCATTTCGGCTCTCGGAAACAAGCTACTGCAAGACAATAAGCTTAGTAATCAACTTTTATCTGAGGACCCGGCACGTTGTAACGCCGTCGTTGGTCTTGCTCTCAATCAACTATATCTCCTTGCGAATCTTCTATTCCCCTACATGCCGGGAACAGCCGATTCCATCCTCCATCAGATCGGCGTTCAAGGCTCCGGCAATGGGCGGTTCTCTATTCCAGATGCGTGGAAAGCCGATACCCTGTCCCCTAACCAGGCTATCGGAGAACCAAAGTTACTCTTCTCTGCCATCCCCCCCGAAAAGGCGGACGAATGGCGTGAGGCGTTCGGCGGCGAAGAGCTTCGAAAGCAGAAAGCAATCGAGATGGAGAAAGCGGCAGCTAAGAAAGTTGCAAAGGAGAAGGAGAAGGAGAAAAAGCGACTGAAGAAATTGGCCCTTGCAGGTGGTGGGGCGCCAAAGGAATCGTCTGCACAACTGCAGAACCTGAGCATCAACGATGCTGCAGGTAGTGAACTGCCAAAGGGATCGTCAGAAAAAGGGGCAGCTTAGGTGTTACTGCCAATTTGTTTCTTCGTTGGTGCAACGTTAATGGTAGGGCGCTGGTATAGAGGCTTCGGTGGAGACACCCCGCGGTAGTTTGGCGACGTCGTTAGGTGGTATATGAGCCATGCATAGCCTCGTTAGAGCATAAGGAAGGCTTGATTCCGCGCAATAAAAGAGCAGCTGTGTTTCCAATTGTCTTTGGCACTCATTCAAGCTATGTTCAACTTCGGCCAATAGTACCACTCTCCTGGCCTTTCAGAGATTACATATGTAGGTGTCAAGTAAAGGTTACTGTACCACCGGTATTGTTCGTGCTCTCTTGTATAATCCTACAAATGGCAGCAATATAATGCCAATGCAAAATTGTCACAGCCATTATAGAATTTGTTCACAGGTTTCTTATTGTTAGATTTTACCCCGGTAGCTTTTTCTATATTATTATAAGCTAACAGTTCTAGCAATTACTAGGTAGTACATGTAGGTAGGTACCTAGGCACTCTTTGTTAGGTAGACCGGGCCATTTTTAGATGGGGTTCGGCCCCGATTAACCCTAGAAGAGTTGGCCGCATCCACCCTATACCCACCAGCGCCGATTACCTACTCCCGTCCCCCCTCTCTTCCCGCTCGTTCTACTCCGATACGAACATGCCTCAGGTATTATTATACCTCTCTTCGTTATGGATTTCAACAAATTTATCTTCGTCACATGCGCCTTTCTTTTCACTGCCAACGCGCGTAACAATTTGAGCGGTGCCAGTAAACCAATAGTAATCGACACCGATATCTATTCCGACGTTGACGATGTTGGGTCTTTAGCTATTGCAAATGTGCTACATAACTGTGGACTGGCGGACCTCCGTGGAGTTGCCGTCAATACGCATTCAGAATATGGCGCCTTGGCTGTTAGCACCATAAACACCTATTTCGGCAACGGAGACATTCCTATTGCAGCCATCCGTCCATTGACTAACGAGACTTTCGTCGACACCCGAAGTTTCCTGTGAGCCGTATGGCCCCTCTGCTCCTGGCATGTGTTAACGAGAAGTGCCATAGTCAAGGTGAATATGCTAGTAAGATATCTCACAACTGGCCTCGTATATTGAACGACTCGTCGGCAACACCAACCCCGGTAGAATTCTACCGCTCAATCCTATCTTCGGCGGAAGATAGAAGCATAACTCTAATCTCACTTGGTTTCCTCACTAACCTTGCGACATTGATGGAGAGTCTTCCTGATGAATTCGCGTCTCTCACTGGCATGGCCCTCGTATCTACGAAGGTAAAGGAGCTGGTCGTTATGGGCGGAAAGTATCCCTCTGGGTGGGAATTTAACTTCGGTGGTAGCGATACGGCGTCCAGTCAATTTGTCGTAAACAACTGGCCACGGGAAGTACCCATCACGTATTCTGGATTTGAGCTTGGCGAAGGCATCATATCTGGCGAAAAGCTCGCAGATTACGCGCCGCCGGACTCTCCCGTAACTGCCGCATACCAATGGTACGTCGGCCGATGTAGTACTATTCGTGAATCCTGGGATCCCATCACGACGCTCTACGGCATATTAGGCTTTGAGGGAGCTCGCGGTTTGGGAATTGGAAAGCTTTTTGTGCATGCAAATGAGATTGGATATAATGAAGTATCGGCAGATGGGTCGAATACATGGGTGAACGACTCTAGTACTACTAATCAACACTGGTTAAAGCTAGCGGATGGCGTGTCGAATAGGAGCGTTGCGAGATTGCTGGATCGGTTCTTTGCTCATGATCCTTCGGATAAGAGATGCGGGACTTACAGACTTTATTAGCTTGCAATACGATTCACCATCATACATATACCTACTTACTATCGTACTTTACCCAGGGCCCCAGACCTCTCTTAGGTATACATACAGAAAAACATGTTTATAAAATAGGTAAATTACAAAGGGATTTGGCTAGTAGGCTAGAGTAGAAAACCCTTGCCTCAGTCTCTCAAATCTGTGATCTCTGCAGATTAAAAATGGTTTTTTCTTAGGCAAGCTAAGCGTATCTTGTCGTAAACAAGCCTTTTAATGTGCCTCTCCTCATCTTCTAGACCAATTTCTCCAGATAACACACTGTACTCCGAACTTATATGATCAAAAGCAAGTTACAGACTATATTCAACATCTACAACTAGCAGAGTATATGGAGAATACCAGCAAATTTAGCTACAGTACAGCAATCCTCACGTGCGTTTTTTTTTCAAGTCACTTGTGAGTTAGTTTGTTATACATACACTACTAGATAATTTCTAGTAAACTAATGATATAGACAACGTGATAATATTAGATACCTGATACCATGGAAATAGTTTCTTCAAGTTTATACGTTCTAATCTTAATACGCCAACTTTCATACCTTCAAACCCTGAAAGTTGAAACCCTGATATCCATTTGATGCACAACTCCTGAGCTTGGCATGGTAGTTCGGCACGCCGCCCAAGTACATTTGTGACGCTCTCGGCTTCCCAGGGATGCCGTCGCCCATGTACCACTAGTCACAATAATTGTTAGAAATCTTTTCTCATCGCCTTTGACTTTCATATGTAACTTTGAGGGCATGACTTACAGACTTGGCCTTCGGAAGCAGTGACGCGTGCGCTACACTCTCCACATGCTCACCCCAGGCCTTCGCACTGCCTTCATCCGCTACGATGCTACTTATTCCCGCCTGGCGAAGGCGGTTCATAACTTCCGCAATCCAGTTGCCCTGAAGCTCGGCGCAGGTGGGGCCATTGCAGAAGGCTGTCGGGGCCTGGGGCCCGTAGGAGAAAAACATATTCGGAAACCCGGCAACAGAAATGCCGCAGTATGTGGTCGGTCCGTTATGTGAGAACTTCTCCTTCACGGTCTGGCCGCCGATCCCGCGAATGTCGATGGTCGTCAGCCCTCCAGTGACGGCGTCGAAGCCCGTAGCGAGAACTATAGGTGCTTAGTGTTAGCATAATTGATTCATAACGATGCCTAACCCTCAGGGTATGGAGGAGTTAGGTTATACTCACTAATAATGTCGAAATCCCACTCCTTCTCCGTTGTCCGGATGCCATTTTCCGTCACCTCAACAACAGGGGTTTCATTGACATCGACAAGATGCACATTTGGTTTGTTGAACATCTCAAAATAACCCCTCTCAAGTGGCACTCGCTTGGTACCAAATGGATACGGCTGCTTGGAAGGGGCTAAGAGCTCCTGGAGCCTTGGATCGTTGATCCGTGCCCGCGTCTTCTCGCGCCAGAACTTATAGGCCTCGTTGTTTGCCTCGGTGCTGAATAGCATGTCGCTGTAGGTACCAAGCCAATAAGTGAAGTCGCCTGCTTTCCACAACGCCTCGTAATTGGCCCGTCTCTGGGCCTCGTCGTCGTCAAAGGTGCCCTTTGGGATCATACCGAAGTCGAATCCCCAATATCCGTTGAGACACTCCTTGAAGAACTCCTCAAGCTCCGACTTGGGCATAGATTCCTCGTCTTCTGCGTATTCAACTTGTCTCATGTGCAAGGGCAATGCTGGCGTACGCTGGAATACGGTGAGATCGCCAGCCACCTCGCTGAGTGCGTGGGATAGTTGGACGCCTGTCGAGCCGGTCCCAACAACGGCAATCTTCTTGCCCTTCAGTTCTGGTTGTTCATGAGGCCAGTACGAAGAGTGAACAATCAAGCCTTTGTATGTACTGATTCCTTTCCAGTCTGGGATCGCTCGACTAGCAGCGATTCCGGTGTGTGGTAGGAAGAACGTTGTTCGGAAAGTCCGTCCATCTCTCGCCTTGATGATCCATTTATACTGGGCTTCGTCCCACGTAGCGGACGTGATGTAAGTGTTGAAGTAGGTGTCCTTTCTAAGATCCCATTTCTTCGCCACGAATTCGAAGTACGCTCGTAGCTCGTTGTGGTCGGGGAATCTTTGCTTCCAGTGCCAGTCCTTCCAGAGATCGGGGTCCGAGAACTGGTAATGAGGCGTGTGGCTATCAACTCGAGCACCTGGATAGCGGTTCCAGTACCAGACACCACCGTAACCAGAACCGGTCTCCACTATCTTAGCCTTGTAGCCTTCGTCACGGAGCTTCTTGAGCTGGTACACGCCACTGAAGCCGGCGCCGATGATGAGAGCATCCAGCTCCTCAACATGAGTCGCCTCGATAGAACCCATCTTCTCTACTGATCTTGGTCTGCGAAGTTAGATCGGGAAGGTCTACAAGGCACTGAGCATCAGCAGCTACTTACATCTTACAGCAAGGTCTAAGCAACTAACTTTGCGCCGACACGGTCTTTCCGGTGCTGTGGGAATAAGATGATCGACCTAGAGATCCGGTAGCCCATCCTCACAACCGTCTCCCTCTGTCTAGAAGACCAAGGGTGACTGCTTATATACACATGATTTAAGGTGAGACCCAACTAAGGACGGCGGTGGCATTGTTACTCGGAATACGGATGCTTGCCACACGGAATCCATGGGCAGCCGTGTCTATCGAGCCTTTGAGTGTATCCAAGCTAAGCGTATGGATAAAGAAGCCGAAGCAAGATAGAGTGTCGAGCCTGTACTTTTGCACTATGGAATAAAGCAGGCGGTAAATCCCAAGTGGCATAGTATAGATGGTTAGTCACGTTATTCTTGGAAAGTTCTTTCAGCGCTGCGTCCCAACTGTACGGTTCAACACGTGTAGCTATTTACCTCATGTCTGTTACATTCGTCTCGTGTAGGTGCTCTTTCGGAAATTCTGGCTAGTCGATTTGTCCTTCTTTATCGTCTTGAGATATTTTACCGAAAACGGTTCCAGGACCTACCACAAGGGTACACAAAGCACGTGGCCTTCACAACAGCCTAGAGATGGGGGCGTGTTAGAGGCGAAACCTTGCTTTGAGGTTTACGTCGATCTCTAGCAGTGACCATTGGGCCGGGACTGTTCGCCCTCTCGCCGCCCAGCCGACTATCTTGGTTCTTTGTCTGACCTCGCGCCAACCTTACACCCGCTACCCTGAATTGGACGGAATTGGATATGGGAATACAAAAGTCTCATGGGCGCCCCGAAGTTGCGATCCGATGACTCGTTGTTCAGGCCACAGAGCAACATGTCGAGTAAGGGCTACTTTTTGTTGACAAGGCTTTAACAAACAAGGGATATAGGGCATTCTCGAACTCGAAGATATATCTTTGAGTGATAGGCCGCGTTCCATTGGAGAATTTCCGATATAACCTGATGAAGTTGGTAGAGCGAATATGTAACCTTTGCCTTCTGTGTGTACTCACTATATTCGGGCTAGTTTTTTCCTCTTTGAAATTGGTTTTCTTTTTCTTTCTTCTTCCCCTTCTGCTCCTTCTGTTCCTTCTAGGTAGGTAGTAATCAAGGTACTGCAGAGGTTTATCTTTTTGAATTTTCAAGTTTTGCTTCATAGGTAGTCTGACCAACAGTGATTTGACTATGATTAGATTTAGTACAATCAACCCGTTGCCATTACATAAAGGTTCTACCAGCAGTAACTTACTTGATAGTGTAGTCGCGGAAGAACAGAAGAGTGAACATTAGGTAAGCTGGTAAGGTACCTATGTACCTAGGTATCGTTTATTGTGGATTGTCAACGTCACAGCTGCTTTTTTGTGGCTAGTGACCCGACAACATTAACCAGGATAGTGGAAAGGTATTGTACATATACATACTTTCAGCCACATCTAGGCGGGACGCTACCTGGTAAAGCTATGTACCTAACGCGCAGCTTTGGAAGTTGCCTGCTGGAAGCTAAACTTCTGTTCTGATTCCATTCCAACACAAACAATCATCAAATCCAATCCGCCGAGCTTCGTTTCTTTCTAGATTAGCACAAACCAATTTACTTTCCGACTCTCACACCTTTAACCTAGAATTCATCATGGTAAGCTTCTTCCCCCTCCCAAATCAATCCTTTCCCGAGCTTACGGTGGGTTTGGCAATAGACGTCAATAGGAACAGGCTACGATCTTGCCAACTCCATCTTTTCGCCCGACGGACGAAACTTCCAGGTCGAGTATGCAGTCAAGGCAGTAGAGAATGGCGGTACCTCCATCGGTATTCGATGCAAAGACGGCGTGGTCCTAGCGGTCGAGAAAGTTGTCACATCGAAGCTGCTGAAGCCCGGCGCAAATAAGCGAATCGCAACCATCGACCGACATCTGGGAGCCGTAGGTTGTCCTTATTTCCCCCCCTCTCAATCCAAAGATCAAGACGTAGCTAACCCTACTAGGTCTACTCCGGCATGGTACCTGACGGCCATCACTTCGTTGACCGAGCCCGAGACGAAGCACGCGCTTGGCGTGAAACTTTCAAGACACCCATCTCTACATCCGACCTCGCAAGTCGCATGGGCGGATATCTGCAAGCCTACACTCTCTACCAGTCCGTCCGTCCCTTCGGAATTACCGCCATCGTAGCCGGTTTCGACTCGGAGCTCGAGGCTCCCGTCGACGGCGAGGTCGGCTCCGGTCCCTCCGTCGGCGCAGGCGGCAAAGTAGATGGCAAGCATGGCGGTCCGGGCCTCTACATGATCGAGCCGAGCGGTATGTACTGGGGCTACTACGGTGCCGCCACGGGCAAGGGCCGCCAAGCAGCCAAGGCCGAGCTGGAGAAGCTGAATCTCGCCGAGGGCACGCTCGACCTGAAGCAGGCGGTCAAGGAGGCGGCGAGGATCATCTACGTCGCCCAACAAGACAACAAGGACAAGGAGTTCGAGTTAGAGATGAGCTGGATCAGCGCCGCCGACGGCTTGACCAAGGGCCGCCACCAGGAGGTCCCCAAGGATCTTCTCGAAGAGGCCGAGCGGTTAGCGAAGAAGGCCATCTCCGAGGACGAGGATGAGGACGACGACGAAGAGAACAAAGAGGACGACAAGATGGAGGAATAAAGGAACATTGAGCACCTAGTCTTCGATCGGAAGCGGTAGGCTCTGTACTTGTACAGTAATATGGCGAACTACTCGGATTAGAACGACGGCCGTAGGCTAATTTATTGTGAGAGCCGTAGAGCTATGGAAGTCCTACGAGGTTATAGAAGCCCAATCACCTCACGTCCTAGACTATGGAGGCGCCCAAACTCTTCTATATCTCCATCTTAACCTCTTTCAAGTTATCGGCGTAGCTATGCGTGGAATCCTTCAGCAATATTATATCTTGTAGATACCCTAAGCACTCTTCCGACTGGTTTTATATTTTATATCCAGCTTCCCGAGCAAGGCCACAGTGAACCGACCCAGACGTTTATAGGGGTTCAGTTGGTTAGATCACTATTATATCAACTTGGTGGTATACCTGTACTTATGATGTTCCTCTGCTTATAGCCTCACGGTGTCAATACATGGTGGCATTCGATAGAAACTCTGGGGTTGTAAGTATAGCTTTGATATATGAGTGATCGCTCGTACTATCTAGTAGCCTACCTACCATAACAGAATTGCGTTTTTGAGCCAGTGCATCATGCAGCCTAACACTCATATATATATATATTTTAGAGCCACAACGCGAAAAGCTATGACTTCATATTGTTGGGAGAAACCCTTCAGCTTGGTATTTACGGTGTATATAAGCCCTAGTTTATTTGTATATGGTTGGAATTAAATATGATGGTAGTAGACTCAATTGAAGAGTGGGCATCTGTTAGATTTGGGGCGGATCAAAGCGACAGAAGCGTTCTGGGGAGGGGTTCGCGACAGGGTTGCTCAAGTTCTAGCGTCTTTGATTACCTATACTCGATCACAGTTTCTAAGGCTTACTCTACAATTCGTTTCACTCTAAGGCGATCAACTCAAGCGAGAACTTAGAAGTCATTGGTGATTTGCCCTTCATATTACTAAGTAGCTATTTCACATAGCTAGCCTAGCTCAGAGACTCCGGTGGGTATCATCGACATCCATCCTAGAGCGCAAAAGCGGGGGCAAAAGAGGCAGACTCGGAGAGACCAGATACAACAGCAGTAAGAGACTAATGTACAAGTTTGCAGCAGGATGATCAAGTTAATGACTCCCGTGCATAAGACAAAAGCATGAGAAAAAGGTATAATCCTGTAGGGAACCTCGAGCCTTGACGCCAATACCAGTCCCTCAACACTCGGGAAACAACGTCAGCTCAAATGTGGTTCTCACAGCCAACCCTCTCCGATATCTGCAGTCAATCTGGTCTCCTTCAACATCTGCGCTTTAACGCGTGACTCTTCGGCTATAAAAACCCCCTCAATCCGTCCACATCACAATTCATCAACAGTGTGTACACCTCTTGCCGAGGTGCGCAAATGATGAGGGTCCATTTCGGACGAAGAAGTAATGTAAAGTCCTAGGGTAGCGAGGTTGCGATGATATATGCATGAACTATTAAGAAAATCGTAGTGACAAGTGTTGCGGATCGTAATGAATCGCGATCGTATCGGACATAGCGCTTCTCGTGTGACCTCGAGAAAACGTCGAACTCGTATAAAGGTGTAGTAGGGCTCGTGGAAAAAATATGGTTCGTAAAGTAGCGACCCGTTAAAAGGGTGCGCAAGACCAGACCTTGAGATGGCCGAAAGCTTGAGCTTGATTGGCTGTCGAATAGACAGATCGTGTTGATCTAAGAAAAAAGAAAGCATCGAATTCCGAAAACCATACGCCATGCTTTTATAACACAGTAAGAATGAATCAAGCATTAGTGAATGAGCTAATGAGATGCCGGATCCAACATAGCTCAGTGCAATGCAACCGACCGGTATGTTTATGCAAATGCCTGTCTAATGCTGAAGCGAAGAAAAAGAAAGAAAAAGCAGGGGTATAATAAGAACAAGGTCTAAGAGACCAGTAAAAGCAATGGACCGTAGCGGATGTAGGACAGCGAAAAAGCTGGTGTAGCCAGTGACAAGTTTGTCGATTAGAGACAGCCGGTCTCCAGTAGTCGAGGTCTCAAGACTGTTAAGTGCTTAGTAAGAAGCCATGCGACGGGCGGGTGACCGGTTGTTCCCAAGAATTGGGGAGTTGCCAATCATCATTATAGGCGATTGGTGCTCACGGTGCCTCTCAGGGGCGGTGGGTGAAGCATCGACCATCGAATCTCGGTGGCCAAATGCAAACGTCTTGGCTCTGCCCAGGCCTTTGCGTTTCTGCTGCAACTTGCCCATTTCACGCTCACACGTGTTAGCATGCTCCTCGGCGCCCATGGCGACGTAAGCTTGAGGATGGCATCGATCACGATATTCGTTAAAAAATTCGTTATAACCGCCATCCAGGATATATACTTCCGGATAGGTAAGCTTGGGGTAGTGCTCCGCATTGATCATGCGATCTGATGCTCGAACGTGACGAGCCATCATAGGGGCGCGGCAGGCAGAATATTCACAATGGAATACTAGTAGCGTCTTCCCGTCCATGGGGTTCTCGAAAAGTTGTTTCGCGAGTAGCTCCTTGTCATTGTAGTTGACAGCCGTCATGATATGACCGCCGTCATACTCGTACTCGAACCGGCAGTCGATTATCATCTTCTGAGTATAAAACTCATTGAACTTGCCATCTATCACATCGAGGAACGTCGCCTTGGAGATTCTGGGTATGTTATCACTCTCACCATCAGGATAAAAATGAGGCAACACAGGCTCCTGCGGCTCCTCGACATCCATGACAGATTGCAAGGTGCTCGTGGGAGCAGCCTCCTCGACGCCGACCTTCATGACATCGTCGGGGCTGTCGAACATGCTGAGCGACCGTCGGTACGGACGGCGCGGTCGAGCAAACGGATTCGATAGTCGGCGAGCGTGGCTAGGAACCGGTGAACCTGTGCGCAGATCCCGGGTCCCAGTAAGACTCGCAAACTGAGGCTTCGGCCGGGACGTTGCAGCATTACTAGGCGAAGGGCTATGTGCTGTCTGGGGTCTCCGGTCCTGAAGGGGGGAATCCTCGAAGCAATCATCTGGAGATAGGGCTGCCGCAGATGTGGGAGCGAAGCGACTCTCGGACCCAAAGCGGAAAGTCGAGAGTTGACTCTCTGGGTGTAGTCGGGTGGAGAGAATGGCACTAGTAGAATGACCCTTAGTTCGAGTTAGAGACGGGCGACGCATTCCTGCTCGCTTGCGGGTGCTATCAAGTCTGTTAGCATACTCCGCCTTTCCCATGAACAACAGTAGTACTTACTCAAACAACATCTTGGGCGGCTCAAGACCCAGAGAAGGCTGGCGCGAAGTGATGATAGGGGATTCGACCATCATCTCATCGCCAGGGGTTCCTTGCGGAGTAGGAGAGGTAATTTCGATGGAGCTATAGAAAGGTTCTTTTTGAGGTAGAGGCGAGATATCCATGGCATCGTCCATCGGCGCGGGAGAGGATGTAGCCGGTAAAGGTGGCGTTGTGACATAGCCTGTCGAATTCATCAGTACTTTTATGTCAACGGATTACACCAACTTGGTCGCCGGCATACCACGATTCTCCATAGCTTCCATCATGTTAGAGGTGAAGAGTGCCCGTCGCGGCGTTGGGAAACGAGGGCTAGTTTGATCGAGTTAGCAGCCGTCCAATGTTATGAGTTCCATTCCCGACATACCTGTCTTCGCTGTCGATCCGAAAGTTCTGCGAAAGATCCGCAGCAAGGCTGGCAGCCGGAGAAGAGCCACGGATAGACTTAAGATTGAAGTAGTCGGGTTTAGATCGTTGCAAATGCTCGCGGATACCGAGGTTGCCAGAGCCGAAGGGGTTTCGAGACGGCAAACAAGGATGCACGGGCTGTCCCCATGCCGGAGTTGGGGAAGGTCGCATAGCGGCCAGAGGGGAAGACGAATCCATGGTGTGCCCAGGCGATAACACCGACGAGAGGATATATGATACTAATCCTACTCCTCAATTGCCTACTTTGCGCAAATAATCCCGATCGAGTGTGTTGAAGGATTGGTTGATAGCCACGATACTAACGGATGGTTTTCTCGTGCTTTGCGCAAAAGGTCATGTAAGAGTATATCTCGTCGCCCATTCATAAACCAACTTGCTCTAAGTCGTCTTCTTCTTCTTCTTCTTCTTCTTCTTCTTCTTATGCGCTTCCTAATTGCCCAACTTAGACCGTAGATAACAGTGCCGACTAGTTGTTCGTGTAGGAATAGGAACCTTGGTCGCCTAGACTATTTCGGTTGGCGGAGAGAATTCGGTTTAGAATATGGATCAGTTGAATTAAGATGGACCTCGGCGTCAAAAGTCTTCGGTGTTTACAATGCGGCACTAGGCTTCCCAATCTTAGTTTCTATCTCCCAGGCTTAATTGCCAACAGCAACAGAGGCATTGGCCTTTTTGGTCGTAATAGGAGGGCGCGCCGTGGAAAGTGATGTCTAGATCGGATCGTACGTACCTCGCGCAGACGCAGCTGCGATGCTAGAATTACCTAGATAGGAAGGTTGGGAGGAGTCGCAGAATAGGTATAGGTAGAAGAAGAAAGTGTACCGCTTTTCCTATGGAACATGCGAAGGCCAATTGTCCGGGTGCGATGGTGAATTGGAGGGTAGGATCTGTCTGTCAGCTAATACCCGATTGCGGTCGTGAGCAATACCAAGGTCAGCTGGTGGATGCACAGAGCAAAGCAGAGCAAAGTAGAGCAAAGCCAAGCAGAGCGCAGCACAGCACTGCACAGCACAGGACAGGACGAGACAAATCCTCTACAAATTACACCACGATAAGGCACTTCGTTATGCCGAGCACGTCTACCCCTAAAGACGTGTGTATCTTGACCGAGAAAGCGGCACCTAGGTGTTGTTGGAGAAGGAGGTCGACTTTTAGACGTCGGCTGCAGGTAGGGAGAGGAGAGGTTAAAAGAATGGTGGAAGGGGTTTCGATGCTTTTTGTTCTCTAGCTGGTGGTTTGCGGAACTCAGATGTGTGGAGTTTCAGTTACAACGCTGGTTGCGAGGTAACACAGCTCGTTCAAAGCCTGTTCAAGCCTGTGCATCCAATCCCAGCGCTGAACAGCCTATCCAGTGCCCACTAGCTCTTGCGTCGCCAGGGCAATTCAGTGGGTGCACGCCGTTGCCCAGGTTTCCTCTGTACCTGAGAATGGCAGTTACCAGGCTTTTAGCACTGTTTTAGCCGCCAAGGCGCCAGGGTTCTAGGTAGCATTGGTAGCATTGGTCGAATTGGTGGGACGGCGGGGCGCTAAACACTACGCTAGCAACTACTTTTTTGAATGCTCCAGCTCTTTGTAGCAGGAAACGTCTATGCGTGTCGACTTAGTTACATCATAATACCTAACTACCAGCAAACTAGGCGGTGAAAGCCTGTATTTTCTAACTTGAGTGGTGCATCTTTCGTTTTGAGCTATCAAGCAACACCTTGACATTTCTTACTTCTCCATAAGGTAGGTAGTACATAGGTAGTAAGGTAGGTAGGTACAGTACGCAGATCCGTACAGGAGAACTTGAATCAGGTTATCTTAGGTAAGGCACCCAAGGTCAATCTAACACGAGAGGCAGAGAGCTGAGAGGTAAGTTAAGTTGGGTAATATTGCAGAAGTGGTATGCTGCTAGCCACGGATCGAGCGTAACTGAGACAGGTCTCCCGTTTGGGCATCATATCTCCCGTCGTCAAAGACATGTTCATCGCGTTCCTAGCCTAGGTAAGGGGCCTAGCCATATATCCAGCTAGTAGCTGCCGTCATTGCCATTCTTCCAAAAGCTGCAACTAATTGCTCTCATCTCATATACATGCTTTGGACATCGTCTTAATAATATCCGTCTGGTAAAATCGTCCCGAGTGTCAAGATACCGATAATCAACATAAGACATGATCAAGAGTTGCATTGTACATCAGGCTAGGTAAGGAAGGTCGGTATGTATGTAGCTCAGGTAAATCTTGAAATCTTGCTCTACAAAACTGCACTGCACCACGATCATCTTGCATCGCATACAACTCTCCAAAACGCCGAGGAACATGTTCGTCATCCGTTTTGGGAAATGCCCTGGCCAGTAACAAGTGCCCTTGTCTTCCGAGACCCACTCGGTCTCAATGTTTGGCTACCAGCCCCTGTATAACGACAAGGTTTTGGAGGCTGAGACGAACTATTCGGGCGGGAAGTTTCGAAAGTTTCCCAGCATGGTGACATGGCCAGCCTTCCGTAGAATACCGTATTAACTTCCTGTTAAAACTGCCTCTTGGACATACCTAGTTAAATAGCCTAAGTAGGGTTTCTTAAGTTTCTCAGAGGGAATGAACTATCTTAGACCAGATTGCATGATCCATATCCACGTGGTATTTCATGTCTTATCCTCGAGGTTTGAGTTGTTTGACAAATTTGGCAGAATTGCTTGACAGGCACTAGAGAAAAGTTCCATGATTGACAGCATTACCGGCAACTGCGAAAAGAAGCCTTGCCAAACCTCTGGAACGACATACCGGCAGCCAAACTCAAATCTCCACGGTCCTCAAACAGCGACCATCCCACCATTCACCAATGCAATATACTTCCCCAGGTTTTATAGTGTAGGCCCTTGAAGAACTGTGTCAGAGACGGATGTTTGTGGCACGTGTTTGACTCGAATACATTCTCGTTTTTAAACAATAAGGTTGCGTTACAGCTCTGAATATACGCCTGGGTTCCCTGACACTGGGTCTGTAGTAAGATTTTCTGGAGGTCTTTTTGCTTTATTCCAGGTTCTTTTATGGTTGCTGTGGTGCAGCCATAAGCATCACCCCAGTAAGTTATGAGCATGGATACGTACCTAACCATCATGTGTTGCTACATACTACTATGTACAATATGTTGGGACCTGTTGAAAGAGAAATTGCAAGGAATTTCTTACCGAATTGCGTTGCTAGGCGCTATATGCTAGGTGTTCGGCATTCTTCGCTTGTCACTCCTTGAAATTTTCATTTTAGTGAGCCTTGACATCCGGACGGCTAGCCACAGTGCACTTTTTTTTTCGGCATCTAAATGACACTCATCATCAGTCCCGAAATCATCTGTGGCGTGTCCTATGGTGATTGGGGGTCGCAAGCGCGAGCCCCATCTATCAATTTTAAATTTCAACCTCACCGACGCTCGTAGTTTGGTGCCAACAAACCGTACTATGTACTGTGCAACGGGGTGGTGGAACTATGTAGACCAGACTTTATTAACCTGTCTCATTCGAAGAGAACTTCGCAAGGTTATGGGCACTTTAGGATGATAAAATCTCAACTCGGCATATTTGAACAGTCTTGACAGTTTCACATATTACTACTATTAATAATAAAACAGACAGGTTGCCAGGGGCCAGGGACAGTTCCTGATTTGCCTAACAGGCTCCCTTCGGCGGCGCTTTAACCAAAAATAAGAAAGAGAAAATCGATAGTACCTTATGTGGACCATCTTCGATCGCACTTAGAAGAGCTCCGATCTTCTACCATAGTAGCTCGTGGCGACGTCATTTGACGATGCTCCGAGGTATATATGCCTATATGCGATAGACTATCGTCATAGTCTCTGAAAATGGTTTCGCGCCAGCGCGCTTGTCAATGAACCAGGCCGGATATATGCTTACTACAAAGGCAGGCCTTTTCGCTGCAAACCAATTCGGGAGTTTAGAGATCTCGATTACTATTGATTGTTTACATTTTCTTCCTAACTGGGTTCTGTCGTGCTTGACCGCCTTCAGATTACCCGCATGACAAGGCGAGTCACAAGCGGCCCCAAGGGAGCCCGCCGACTGAAGATCCAATGAAATCATGCGACGGCCTTTTTGACTTTGCGCTTATCATCGCCGAGCTCAGGGCGCCTAACTTCAGCTGTCGCAAAAGAAAATCCTACTTCCAGACTAGGTAATCCCTGGGTAACGAGTCTTTCCCTCACTCAAGCCGCTAGTGATTGCTAAAGTCAGAGGAACAAGCGGCTATTTCGAAGGAGCCAATACGCAATGCCATTGCCCATTCAATTGACCCATTTACCCATCAATGGTTCAATACGACTGTGATCAAATATAACTTTGTGTGTGATTCGGATTGCACGGGTCTGTTTGATATCTAGCAAGGGGCATCCGGTGTGGTCGCCGAGATGCGGAGCTGGAGGATGAGGGGTTGTTTAAAAGGTACAGAAGTAAACAACCAAAACCGCGCCTGAGCGCGTGTCACCGTAAACATGTGCCCCTGTCCGTCACGATATCACGAGTACTATGTAAGAGCTAAGCTAGCTAAAACGAGCTCTACTATGCAGCTAGCATGTAAAGCCGCAGGGAAGCTTGGGGAAGCTTGGATCTCTAGAGTTGCATCTAAAATCCTACGCAAACAATGCAGCCCTCTCCTGGCCAAGGATCGCCGATTGGTCTGTCTTTACGGACCTTAATTCACACAGCCAACCCAACTCACCTGATCGTGTCTACGACGTCTGAAACGAGTCCCTGTGAAGGAATCTTAGATCATCGGAAAATCCTATTCAAGGGATCTCCCAAACTGAACAAAATGCACGCACTCATTTGATAACGTTTCCAGTCTTTACACCTTAGGTAATGCACCCGACATTTTTTTCTGAACGCGGAAGCAAGACCCGTATTTTTATATACAAACTGGACAGGACGCTCAATTCGGAGAGTCTAATTGTAACGATAAAAAAAGGCTTAAGTTGGCCAAATTATTAACCTGTCAGATCAACAGTTACATAAAGGATTCTTTGATCAAACAGATGTTGGTCCACTTTGCTACAGCAGACTAGTTTTTTAGTGTTCTTCATGTGGAAAGCATATGTAGATGCTTGTCGGCGGGGTTTTACCCGACCTTGATACTGAGTAGGTAGCCTCATGCTGGTTATTTATTATCAACACTAAGTCTTAGCTTCTGAGCCTACGTCCTGAAACTGCTCAGCCCGGGCACTCTTAATCAGCATAGGGTCATATAGACATATACTATCATCTCAATAGATGATAGAAGCCTATGTTAAACAGGCTTCGATGTAATGAGCAGACAGCTCTTCATACATCACTCATTTTAACTACTACTTGTGGGTTTACTATGTAGAAGATTTTGCTCTTGGGGCATGAAATCATTATATCATTACAAAGACGGATTTACCAGTGAGAGTTTAGTATCACATTACTCAATACCAGTAACTCTAAAGCTGTGTGTCGGCCAATTAAGTAAGTCATAAGGAGAAGTGGAACCATTTAAAGGTGGAACCCTAATAACCAACGAAGTTAACAAGACTCTACGAAATAATAAGATATTAGATATGATTAAGGTCCTCTATAGTCAGTCCTTCACTACGTGTTGTAGTTATACGATTAATTGTAAAATAGTCTTAATTCCTGGAACGGGGACTGTCTTCTGTTTTAGAAAGACAGAACCGAGTTATAGATTAGGGGACAGAATATTTATCTACCTTGGGGGTCGTGCTTTGTCAATGTGTAGACAATTGTTAGATTAGACTTTAGTGAAAGATGCTTAAATGACGATGATTTTTTAGTACCGAACCTAACAACAAGTATCATAAATCATGTTGGTCTTGAATAACAATCACTAAAACACCCATCGGCGAACAGAACATTCTTCTGGCTAATTTCATACACAGCGCATTCGTCAATATACAATTAAACTAGAGATAGCAAAGACTGCTAAAATGACTCCTTGATATCGATATATCCACGACACTTCCAGGACAGTCATCTACCGAGATTGCCTCCTGAAGGATACATGTCTACGAGGCGACGACTTTGACCTTTCAACAACCAAACTAAGTTCTGCGTACACTTCGCAGGGGACAGTTATTTCACCAATATCGCCTCCTTAAAGAACTAGTAGATCTTATACTCATATGCGACTTTGTATTAGTATTGCTTGTTTGCAATTGCATGTAGCCGTCAACCTGCTACAGGACTGGTTTATATCATGGTCACCCGACGGGTCTTCGACTAGTTAAATATGAATTTTTTAAAGATAAATTTGATGTTCACTGAGTCAGGAAAAACTATGCTTGATACTCGGGCGCCTTCTTCTACTTGGTTGATCGAAGCGTGGCAAAGGCTCCCAAGTCCAACATATGACATACATGAGAAGTTGTAAAAGTAGAAGTATGATATAAATATGGGAAAGGCTCTTATCCTAGGTTGCGAGAGACGAGTAGAAGGAGAAGGAGAAGGACGGAGTTTCATGGTGGGCATATAATGCTTAGTTATATTAGGAGTCTAGCCACTTGGGCCACTAGGGACCGGGGAGTCTATCAGAGTCATCAGGGGCTTCATAGCCTGAACAAAGGAGACTCTTCTATATGGACCCGGGACCTTCCAGTGGCCGCTAGCTCGTATATAGGGCCCCTTGTGCCACAACAGAGTTCTTTCCCATGCTTCTATGGTCTGCATCGTGACAAGTTAGCTGGTGGTTCGCCTCGAAATTGTCCTAAACGCGTCTTTTCTCATCACAAAAAGCACTCAACGTACTCTGATCCTATCAAATAGGACTAGAGTACTGCATTAAAGCCACTACTGATATGGGGGTGTTGATGTAGCCTACCAAGTGGGATCCTTGCGCAATAACGTCATCTTAATATCTATGTAACGGGCTTTCATCGCGAGATTGCATGCTCTAGAGGTAATCGGGATATTTAGCTGCTGATAAGTATTAACATTGTAAAAGACATATATGAGTATCGACCTAGTGGTGGGGAAATGGACTAAGGTAAGGTAGGTAAGGTAGAAAGGGGTAAGTAGCTGCAAGGGGGCTAAACATGTATCTAGGTTCCGAATAGGTAAGTACTACAAACCGGACATTTCCCTTATCCCCAACACTGCGACTTACAAAAATGAAGCAATAATTCCTACTATTGGGTGGTGAAGTAGCATTTACTCCAACCATCTGTGAAACGCCATCTACCTAGGTACAGGTAGGTAGGTACCTAAGGCGAAAAGTCCCATTGCTTGCTTACCTAATTTCAAGCAGGCAGAGATAAGTGGATTCTATTCTATTCTTTGTGTGTGCACCTGTCTTTGTTCACAAGTCAAGTCTTCATTAATTACACTACCCCTTTTGAGTGCCCGCGTTATTTTTGAGAGTGCGCTGCTACCGCCTGATGCTTAATATCACGACTTTCTGATAGATAGTCTGCTGCTGAAGGACTATTTCAACATGGCCGCTGATATTCCTCACGTTAATTCGTTCCTTAGTATCCCAGGGGTGCTAAACTTCCGAGACATTGGCGGATATTCAATAGCCTCATTGCAGGGTAAAATAGTACGACGAGGGATAGTGTTTCGCTCTGCGGAACCTTCCAAGGCAACGGATGCGGCTGTCTCGAGAATTCAGCAGCTTAATATCAAGCGCGTATATGACCTCCGTTCACCACACGAGTCTACGAATCCCAGACACAACTTTTCGGTTCGAGAATGGAAAGGCGTGGAGAGGGTATTTGCCCCAGTCTTCCTAGAGGATGATTACACGCCCGGAGCGGTAGCCAGCCGCAATCGGAATTTTGGCAGTGGTCCAGAGGTAGGATATCCACTTACGCTTAGCTAATAAGATTGAATGTGTGCCAGGCGTGTCATTCATGACTTATAATCACTAAACAGTTACTGATTCAAAGCATACCTAGGGAAGTGCGCGGGCGTACTTGGATATTTTAGCTTCAGCTTCATCTCGGTCGAACGAGACGCGGCCATTCGCTCAGATTCTGGCACATCTTTCATCCGATGACGCTCCTACGCCACTTCTCATCCACTGCTCAGCTGGCAAAGACAGGACGGGAATCATCTGCGCGTTAATCCTCTCATTGTGCGGTGTGACAGATGAAGATGTGGCGGTTGAGTATAATCTTACGGATATTGGACTGAGCCCACTGCACGAGACCATCATCGCCAATCTTCTACAGGATGAAGCGTTTAGAAATAATCCCGACGGTGCAAAGCGGATGGTTCTAGCCGAGTAAGGATTCGCCCATTGTGTTTAGCTTCTTGCATTGCAGAATTAGGTATCATAAGAGTCCGTCAGAACTGATCTATATCTAGGAAGGAGACCATGCTATGTACCCTGAGGATGATACGCAGCTTGTATGGTTCGGTCGCAAAGTGTGTTACTTCTTTGGGGTTGCTTTCGACTGAAGGAATAAACTTGCTGAGACGGAATCTGATTGTGGACTCATAGGTAGAATTGTAATCTTACGTGGTTTTTATTTTATTTTACCAACAGTACAATAAAAACATCATGTAGGTGATGTACTGTAGCACATCAGTTCAGTTGCGGGGCACGCTAATATGGACGCCTGCTCCACTTTCTTTGAAAGTGGTAAATGGTGGCAGAACGTTTATCGTTACAATATTATCATCGCCAAAAAAAAAAAAAAAAAAAAGGTTACGATCTTTTGACTACCTATTGTTCCAGAAGCACCCTGCAAACTTCCCCCGCAAGTTTGCTGCTGCTATGGGAGGAATATTTGGTTGGTAAAGCTATTTCACTCGATTCCTTAAGTTTGATTGAATTTGAGATTCCGTACGGAATTCTTTTTCAAATCTCAAAGAGTTTCATAAATACATAACTCATAGCACGACTGCTTCTTCGAAATGGGTAGCAAACGAAAGCGTGGCGCCAATAGCAGCCAACCAGCACAGAAGCGCGCAAAACCAAATCATTCCACTTCGAAGGATGTCGAAGCGGTCAACCTTGATCTCGACAAATCCCCATTTGCCGAGCTTCTGACTAGCGAAGCTCGCAAACGGGAAGCAAAGGTGTACGAGTTACTCGGGAGTGCTGACAGCGACGAGCGAATCGCTGCAGCTGGCGCCCTTATAACAGGGCTTCTCGTCTCACCAGAAGCTGCTGTCCAGAGACACCTCGACAATCGCTTATTTCGCGGTCTTGCGAGCTCGCGGAATGCGTCACGGCTAGGCTTCAGTCTTGTGATAACTGAAATATTAAACCAACTATTCGGGTCCAAGAATCTTTCCAAGTCCAAGTACCCGGGCCTAACATTTGACAAAGTCCTAAACATTCTAGTCGAGAAGACGACGCCGAGTGGTAACATCCCCGGGCAGGAAGAGAGGGACTGTTACTTCGGACGATTATTTGGCCTCCAATGCTTCGTGGGGTCCAAGATTCTCTTCGACGAAGAACTACGATGGCCACAAGTCCTGGACTTGCTGTTGATGATGGCAGAGAGGAAGGTTTGGATGCGGTCGCACTGCGGATGGGTTATTGTTGAGTCGCTACCTCAGATGGGACAAGATCGAGCAGAAGAAACACTGCAGAAGCTGTCGGATACCGGACTTGGCAAGACTGCAGAAAGCATCGGAGTTTGGATGAAGGCGCGAAGTTGTTATCCCAAATTAAGAACACCCGCAAAGCCATGGCATGATCCAATGAACCCTAGCGTTCTCCCCGAGGTTGCTCGAGTGCTGAAGGATAACGTGGCGCAAGATCATGGCGGCGACGCAACAAATGCGAAAGCTAAGCAAGGCGGCTGGAATGCTCAATTACACTTTGTGTGGGACCTCATTCTTGCAACGTTTGTTGGACAAGAGGGAGGTGGGAAACAGAGCAAGGACCAGTTGAAGCTCTTCTGGACTACTGTGATTGATGGTGAGTATATCCTACACGCGGAACTTTCAATACCCTAATCGGTTATTTAGATGGCCTCTTCTCTAAGAATGCTTCTGACGCGCAGAAGTTTCGGGGATTCTCAATATTTCAAAAATTCCTCGAAACGTTTGCCACAGGAAATGAGAAATTAGTCAAGGAGTTATACACTCGAAACTTGATGAAGTGTCTGATGAATCAAGCTGCCAAAGAAGATCGATACCTCCACCGTGCAGCGCTGAAAAGCCTCCAGTCAACAGAGAAAGCCGTGCAGGCGTCGCCAGAGCTGCTATTACCGATCTTGAAGGAACTTCTTGGGAAACGTGGGACCTATGATTTTGATCAACGAACGAACACCAAGACTATTGAGAGTTTACTCCAATGGGCCACTCCGACGAATGTAACGAGCGTCCTCAAATTTCTTCGAGATCCAGTTGTTATCGGGAATGAGTAAGTTGTCTTAGGTACTACCTACTCATGACATGATCTGCTAACGCACTACAGTATTGGCGAAACCGAAAAGATAAGACAAATATACGCCGGCTATGTATCCAAGTTAGCCATCCAAGCGAAGCCAGCACCTGAAGCTCCTAGCGATAGCAGTGAGCCTACGAATGTTGCTGAGCTCAGCGTTAGGGAACTAGCAGCATGCGCGTATTCGATTCAACCGCAATTCAAGCCAGAGCTGTCAGAGAAGTCTAGAGAGGTATTCCGTAGACTCCTCGCCTTTACGATCGGAAAGGTTATGAGACGGAGAGACGACGCCGAATATCTATGCAATGCGGTAATCTCAGTCGAGCCAACAGCATTGAATATGAGTGAAGAGATCAAAGTTGAGCAGGAGACCGCACTGAAAGCTATGCGCAAGCTATTAAAGGCTAGTAAGAAGTCGGATAGCAAAAATGCCGGGGCATCAGTCGGCCTTGCTCTTCTTTATGCTATCACCATTTTGCAACTATACGATGGAGCACCGGATGCCATCAGCATCCTCAAAGACTTAGAACGGTGTTCTGAGAAAATGAAGAGCAAAGAAGGCGGCAGTTCTGAGCTCCTAGTGGAGATACTAATGGCGTTAGTTTCCCGACAATCCCCTATGATGCGGCAGATCAGTGAGCAGGTTTTCGAAGCCTTTACCTCGCAGATATCTGCCCAAGCCCTCGAGCTCCTAACAGAGCCGCTTTTTGCTGAAGAGAACCAGAAGGGGTATCAGGCTCTGTTCGAGAATCTTGATGACGACGACGTGGAGATGTCTGATGCCGAAAACCCGGGTTCTGGTGAGGAGGCTGAAGATATAGACGAGGACGAGTTCTCAGAGATTGGCTCGGATGTTGAATTCGTTACCCTGAACGGGGCAGCTGATAGCCAAGACGAGGATGAAAATGACGAGCAGGACGAGGACGCGAGTGGTTCCGAAGATGAGGGGGAAAAGGAGCCGGAGACTCAAGAGCTTGCAAACCTCGACAATGTCCTTGCCAAAGTCTTGAAGAGTCACCGGTTGGATAAAGATAAGGACGCCGAGTCGTCAGATAACGACTCTGACATGACCGACTCTGAAATGATGGCATTAGACGAGAAGCTCGTCGAGGTCTTCAGGCAAAGGGCGAAGAACACTGGCAACAAGAAGAAAGACAAGAAGGACGCCAAAGAGTCTGTCATCATGTTTAAGCACCGCGTCATTGACATTATTGCGCTCTATGTCAAGCACGAGGCGGCTAATCCCTTTGCTTTTGACCTTTTGCTGCCCCTTCTGGAAGTCGTACGCACCACTACCGCCAAGCCGCTCGCGAACAAGGCAGTCGTGACCATTGAGAACTTCTCGAAGTCCTTCAAGAAGGCACGGAGCGCAAGTACGCCCGTTGTCCCAACACTGGAAGCTAACGAACAGTTCGATTTGTTGGAGAAAATCCACAAGCAAGCCGCGAAAGACATGACCCATGCCTTTAGCCGAGCCGCGTCGGCGGCGAGCTTACTCGTGGCCTCTAGCTTGTTTGTTGATAAGGATAATATCGACCGTATCAACGAGATCTACGCGAAGACGTTTGCGGACTGTCAAAAGGGCATGATCAAGATGCAGGGTTACTTCTTCACGGACTGGATCAACTGGGGTATGGGCCATGCAAATACGCAGCAGACAGCTGCCACGGAGGCAATATCGTGATATCCCATTGCTTCATCTGGGGATTTTGAGATGCCTAATATAATGTCCCATTCTGATTCAAAGTGCATTATTGAATATGGGTCCTGCCTGTTGTTCCGACCATTACTTAGGCTCCCACGTCTACCTAGCAGGCATCATAATATAACCTATAGTCTGCACGATGTTCTCCTCAACTCTAGGCACCCCGAATCAGAGAATGCAAGGGGATAGGTGTCAGATCAAGTTTGTGGGTTATACAGTATTAGTTGCTCCCCCTTGTCCGAATAGACGACCTCGGGAGTATTTCAAAGAATGCCCTGTCCTCTAATGTGCTAAATCTAAGGTGGTAGCTTCAATGAACTTGACACGTACCTGACAGTTCACAACTACCTCTTGGGGAAATAGACTACTTCTTTCCAGCCAGTGCTCGGTTCCAGTGCTTGACTTTTGGGGCGTTAATATGTCTACGCATAAGGTATTTGAGGAGTATGTTACGATCTTTGCCTCTTCGTTCCACGAGTGGACTTGACGCCCATCGTCAGGAAGTGTATCAAGGTGGGGCTTGGTCACCTTCGGGAATGTACTATTTCGGGTTCCTCTACTGGTGTTTCCAAATCACAACGGTGCCCAGGAAGTCCAAATGGCGCTGGATCGATCCATAGTTTAATTGGACATTCCTACGCTATCCAAATTTTATACTGGAAATTTCGAAGATATTATGCAGGACAATACATATGCGGTAGACTGTTTTCGGCGTCTCCTATCGATACCTGACGCAATAACTAATAAATTGATTGACTTGGAGGGACGGACCCGATGCTGATAATTGCTGACTCGGTGCATATGTTTAGTCTAAATTTATTGAAGTGTTATCTGTAGATAGTGGTAATATACTGTGGACGGTATCCAAGAATATTATAATATAGCTAAACGAGGGGGGAAAATGCCTTAATGACGGCCATGGCAGTCTGTCAGCAAAAGCTCCCACAGAGGTCGTGGGAGCTCAGCCTGCACCGAGGGCGCGTGCCCGGTCTTCATCTGTACGTACACTACCTTGCGCTTCGGATTGCCCATTAAGACGGAGTGAGAGTTCAGACCGTAGTAGTCAGAAATAGAATGCGTGATCCATCGCCTGGGTTTGTCAGCACCGCCATGCCATCTAGATCAGCAGCAGTCACAGTTCTATAATCTTACCTGAAAGCACTATCGGCGTCATTGCCTAGGGCATCGAATATCATACCCTCCTCCTGGGTCTTGCTGCCCTTAGTCTCTCGCTTGGCCTTCTTCCAGCCGTCGCGCATGGTGGTGCCATTTCGACCAACGAACACGATCTCTTCGTCCTCTACATCCCCCTCGCTGTCTGTAGACAGGGGCTCCTTTGCTATCTCCTGTTCGATTAGATATCGTCTAACGGGCTCTTCTAGTGAACGTATCCACTTCTTCACAGCTGGGGTTCTCTTAGCGCGCTGTAAGAGCTCGCGGGGAACTCGCCCAGTAACGTGCGCATCGCCCATCGTCCGAGTCTGCATTTGTTTACGACGCGCTGCTACAGCTCTCTTAGTCTCGGCTTCGGCGCGCATGCGTAGGTCCCATAGTGTGGCGATTTGGTAGGGAATGTGTTTCACGGGATGCACCGGGCGCGGCTCCCAGTCGAAAGGCTGAGGCGGCTGGACACCGGGAACATTCAGGAGACGGTCTATAATAAGGAGGGTGAGGTATTATTAGTCCTGCCACTACATATGCTCACTCAAGGTGAATGGGGTTAGTGAATAGAGGCTGCTACCATTTTCCCAGCGCCGTCTCTGCCGGCTACCCTCTCTGCCCTTTAGCAATGCCTCTCTTCTGCGTTGACTATCGCGGCGAGACAAGGGGCGCGGTGGTGGCACAATTGCAGAGGATTTGGAGCGAGGATCCTGAATGGCCATAGATGACTTGTTCGAATGCTCGTCGAGCGGAATAGATAACGGGGCACCGATTCCACGGGCGACAGGAGATACGCTGAGAGATTCTAACGCAGAAATTGTCCATGCCTCGATGTCAACTCCGCTAGGTAGTGCACTTGTTGCCGTCGCTGCAGAATTAGTTGGTTGATGTGATGCCTCCTCCTGCGGCTGATTCGCATTGGCCGGCGTCGTGTTAGCTAACTCCGGAGGGGGCGGGACAGCACTGTAGATAGCCATCGTCGAGATCAAATTGTCGGCATATACCTCTTTGGATGTAAGAATAAAATATTTGATAATTGCGAAATCGAAAACGTCGAGCTAATCCAATGATCGATAGATGTTAATGGCGCAGGTTGACAGTGATGACGATGATTGGGGATGAGATCTTCTGGGATGAAATGCGATTTTGACTTCAAACTCCGAGGCCAATGCGAAAGATGCACGGGGATCCAAGCGCAGACACGCCCATAATTGGAAGTACCTCATGTACCTATGTAGGTACCTATATGTACCTACATGTATCTAAGACATTGTATGTATGTAAGGACGGAATATATACCCGGCTCCTTAAGTGCATGCAGACGCAGCCGACGGCGTGACTGTTCCATGGATCATAAAGAGTCATTAAGGGTCATAAAGGGTCATTAAGGGTCATATTACCGGGTAGCTTGACTCGAACCTCGGAAGGTTGACTCTCTGAGAATCACGAAAGTGTAGAGGTACAGACCTAGGTACCTACCTATCTTATCTACCTACATGTACATAGTCCATGACGATTACGTACATAGGTGTTTTAGAAACAATTCGCGTTGTCATCCTTCACATCTTCGAAGGACAGAGTAAATATATGACTCAACGCCGCACATCATGACATGTCTCGTGTAAGCTTATCCCAGGTAATGAGTCCAATTTAGTCTGTAAAACGCTATTATCTTGTCGACTTTGCCCGAATCAACATATTGCGTCTGCTTATCTAGTAACAGCATATCTACTCTTTCGTAAAGCGTCTGGCACAAAAACTCCAGCTAGTTGTAAAGCAACATGCATTATGAGCGCCGTCGTGGTCAATGTGTGGAAATCTGAGAGAAACAAACGCAGAACAACCTTAAACAGTTCGCTAGCGTATACTCGAACTGCCAAGTCCTCCCGGGGCCAGGAGAGGCTGATTTTCTCCCACTCCTTGAACGCTTTCCCGGTCCAGGGCACGCTCGATTTCCTCTTGGGTTTCACCGTAGGCCTGTAAGTGAGCCGAGTACGGACCGGGAGAAGGCAGAACCCTAGGCGTTGTGCGGCGGTTGTATTGTGGTCGTTGAGGTTGTGGGGTGGATTGGTTACGTTCCTCTTGCGACGGCCACTCGTAGGAGATGGCCATGACCAACAGGATACCTTGCATTATAGCCGTCATGACGTACACGCCCCAAGAACTCCAGCCACCCCAGCCAAGGCGTGCTGCCAGACTACCGGCGAAAAGAAGTCCACCGGGGGTTTGTATGCACATCATCAAGATGCTTAGACTGCCGGCATGCTTGAGGCGATACGTAGTCCATATTTGAGGGATGTATTGGATGGCAGCAAGTACGGCAGCCATGATTCCCAGGAAATTTGCCCATGCACCCAAGTACTGGGGCGCACCTAGCACAAATGCAGCCGATATGATGACGACGAAGAGACCATGAACCAGGCACATGGCAGCGACGCCGATGGCAGTCTTCCAGGTAGGTTGGTCGGGATCACGTTCGAGCTCGTCGTCTAACAGGTCGGCATCATCCCGTCGGAAGAAGACTAGGAATAGGACCAGACTATATCAGGTCAATACCCTATGCTATAGATAAGCTTACTTGCGAGGGGGTCACAAACATGACTGCGAAGCAAATCCACTGTGTTCCAATCTGGGCGATTCCCAGCAAGCCGGCGGTGCATTCAAAGGGACTAACTTCTTTGCAGCAGGCAACGTCGGCTCGCGATTGGGGCAGGGTGAGGATGTTGCCGAACTGGGCGTTCGCCGACGTGACACCGAGTAGGACGAAGTACGGAGAGATGCCTTCAGAGGAACCGCGGGAGATGATCCGATAGTGTTGTGTGACGTAGGATAGCATGATACCGACGACAATAAGACTAAGAAAGTATCGAGATCAGTCAGTACTAACAGTTAGGTACCTACTCGGCGGGTGGTTTACTGACATGGAGACAAAGAAGTTGGTGAACCCACCCTCGCGGAGGGAGTCACACCGGTCGGATACGAAGACACTATCCATGATGGCTGTCGTCTCGTCGCCTCTTGAATGAACTAAGGAAGTTGAAATATAAGGCAATAAAGATGGCACAACAAAAGTGACGCCTCTGCACCTGCACGATTTATTGTTGGGAGTGGGCCAACGGCAGCTGACCGAGGCAGGGCGACGATCTCCAAGGCGATCAGAATAGAAGATGGAAATGAAAATGAAAATGAAAATGAAAAAAGCGTGCGTAACGCCAAAAGTTAGGCGCGCTGCAGTAGATAGGTACCTAGCCAGGTTGGCTTGCTACCGACGCATGGCGGATGGGATGAACGCGAGATCCCTTTACCATTTATCCTTTACGCGGTATTGCGATAAAAGGTATGATGATGATTGAGTTGTTGAAGAAGCTCTTGCCTCTTTTAGTATTTTAGTATTTTAGTACCCAATGTACGCCAAACCGAGACCCCAGAACTTCAGGAACAAGTCATGATAGGCGGGCAGGCGCACTAAAACACCGGGGGCGGTAAGGTACCTACAGGTACAGGCGGGTAAGCTGCGTGCCAACGCTTAACGACCCCTGCGCTAGGTACATACCACCTGGACACTCAGGCACTACATGTAGGTACCGGTTTCCGATCTTTTAATGTATATCTCCAAGCCCGTGCCATCTCAATTTCTTGTTATCGGTGTTCTAGTAGGTACCTAGAAATGATAACTCGAGAGATCACCAATTCCTTGGGATGAATCTTGAAGAGCTATTTTCCCGTGGCAGCAAGGTGGAACTTGCAGCCTCGACGAGAGACATAACTGCGCAAGACAGCGCATCAGTGTCATCGGCAGAGAGTGCACAGTCACCATCACCATCACCATCACCGTCGTCATTGCCGACGTCTCTCGGTGAGAGATATGATGGTCTTCACGGGTATTTCGAGACGGCTCAGTGGACGGCAGACGGGACCGCCATCCTGACCTCCACTTCATCTAACCTGATCTCCGGCTACATAGTGCCAGAGGACCTACTCTCGCCCACGGCCACTCGGCCCATCGAACTCGTCCCCCAGGCCACCATCCAGCTTCCAGAGCCGAGCAATATCCTAGCAGGCGCACCGTACTTCCGGTTGGCGGAGCCGTGGACCCAGCAACTTCTAGTCTCGAGCCGGGACCACCCCATCCAGCTTTTCTACCTCGCCTCGTCTCAGGCGTCTCATCAGAAGCCAGCCTCGTGCTACCCTCTAACCAAGGCGCGCTCCGAGACGTTCCTATCCGCCACCTCGCTCGTGTGGCCACACCCGGGCTCTCACTTCATCGCAGGCAGCCGCAACATGCTGGCTAAATTTGATGTGAGCCGCACCGGTGAAGAACCTCTCCTCCGCATCAAGACGATTCCGTCGGAGCGACACCTATCAAAGGGCGGCGGCGTGGGCATGCGTGGCACCGTATCCTCCCTTAGCGCGCAACCGCCCGATATCAACAACTCAAGTCTCGTCGCAGCTGGCACCTGGACGCGCTGGATCGGCCTGTACGACTTCGCCCAGGCGGGCGCATGCGTCGCCACTTGGAGCATCGCGCATGCCGCCACCGGAGAAGCCCAGATCGGCGGCGATGGGATTACCCAGACCATGTGGAGCCCCTGCGGCCGATATCTGCTCCTCGGCGAGCGGAAGTCAACGGGTTTACTCGTCTATGACGTGCGGGTCACCGGGAAACTTCTCGGGTGGCTGTCCGACAGAGAAGCCCTTGGAAATCAGCGGATCAACTGCGACGTATTTCCTAGCCAAGATGGAAACGAGGGAGGGTTCGAGGTTTGGTCTGGCACAATGCACGGAGCCGTTAAGGTATGGGAGCAAGTCGGAAACCACGAGGGCGCGCACACTCCGTCCTGGAGCTGGTCTGCTGCTCGGCAGTCAACCGTAGGAAGCACATGTATCCATCAAAGCGGCACGGTCGTTGCTACCTGTTCCGGGTCGTGGGAATTCCCCGACGACAACGAGTCGCTCGGTAGCAACAGTGCGGATAGCGATAGCGAAGGGCCAGGGACTGATATATCCTGGATGCGCAGACGAAATAGAGAAAGTAATTTGAAGATCTGGAGTATACCGAGCAATGGCCACGAAACGGAGATCCTCGAAGAGAACGCAGACGACACAGGATAGATTATGGTACTCTAACTTAACGGATTATGTGCGTTGTAATCTTTGGTCCACTTGATCGGAGATGCTGATTGTCATCATTTTCACAATTTGTATGTTTCAGGCGACCCCCTTTTTTCACCCTCGAGGCCTTGTATCGAATTCACACCCATATCGCGAAAATGCCATCGCGTATATTCTAACATCTACGCGTCGGAATATTCACTTCGTCACACCTAAGACGTAGACTTAGACTCAGGTTTAGAATGCTCGTAAGCATGGACAGGAGTTGTTCTAATTACCTAAGCGTAACATTGTCTCGGCCGAGCGGCAACCTACTTCATTGCTGCCGCCCTTTCCCTAACGAGCAGGTTGGTGTTATGAAGGAAATTACCGAAGTATCGATGCTAGTTTTAGTAAAAGCTGCTTACACTTCACTTCCTTCTCGGTCGATAACTGCTCACATATCTACGGAGCTGTCTAAGGTAACAAGAGGCAATCAAATAAGCTTGAGCAATACAGCCAATATGGTATTCCATGATTTTTAGCTAGGTGGTTCCGTGCCAATGCAAATACTAGATCAGCTCGGTGATCCCGAAACATGCAAAGGGATACAGTCATTTGGGGTTAAGCACCTAAGTAAGTTGTCATGAAATATAGTCAACCCCATCGGGTTCCTAGGATCTCGTTGACTCTGTGCAGCACTCTTTCCCCACACATCAGCCCCCGAAAATTCTGCACTCTTTCTACGGGTGTCATCTTCACAAATGCCGTCAAGCCGCATTGACCAGATCCCTCTTCGGGCGCATTATCAGGAGTCTTCGACTGCCCAAGTATAACCTGCGCAGCGTAGGCATTCATACCCGCACGCCTCAAGAACAGCTCCCACAGTGTCTCGTCTTGAATGAGATTATCCTGCGACTCGGCTGCCTCGGGCGCATAGCGCGTCAAAAACGAGACTAGCCATTCCGCGAGAGTTCCATCGTTGCCTCCTACATAGTATGTCTGCGTATTAGTGTCCAGTCCAGCTACGAAGCCGGCAAAGTCTGCGTAGCCCACGCACTCGGGAGGCGTAAGGTCGCGCGCCATCTCGTCGACGCCACTCGCCTCCGAAACAAGGACGATAAGGCGTTCGTATCGAAGAGCAACACTTCGAATGCGCTCACGAATGGCTGACTGCCCTTTGTGACCCGGGGGCGGTCTCTGCATGGCTTTGAGTAGGGTAGTTATCACGATACCAGTGGCAGGCGAGACGATCACGTCGGCTTCAGCTGCGAGTGATGACACAACGGGCGAACTAGACACGGAGTTGCGAACCCATGCCAGGGTATTCCATCGGTCAAAGTCCCGCTCAATAATCTCGGCATTGGGATATAATTTCTCGAGACGTGAAAACACACCACGCCCGAGTGTCAGCGCTTTAATTATCTTTGTCTTCCCGAGGGTTGGCTTTACTTCGGGACAAGGAGCGAGTGTTGCTGGCTTTTGCACCGGATTAACTTCCGGCGCCGTCGCCGTCTTTGGCTGACCGGTAGAAACAGTCTCCCGAGTCGCTGGTCCTTCCGACTTAGTCGCTACTCCGGTGGAACTTGGGAAAAAGGTACTTTTGCTGTTCTTTTGACGCTTCGCAGTATGGAAATCGACATAATTAGATAGGAGCGTCGACGTAGCAGAGGGGTCGTTGCAGCCCAGGAGGAGATTAGGGAACTGGCTGTGGTCATCCAATGGCGTCTGACATGACGTTGATGTGATGCTGGTAGGATATTGGATAAGGTGAACCGGTGAAGGCGAACCGGACAGCTGTTCGGCTTCCGAATCTTGGTTGCCTAACTCAAATTTTCTCTTCCTTACCAGGGATTCAATGTTTCTGTCCTCGTGGGGTATAGGTGACTCTAGCTGTTCCTCCTCCTCATCAGGTTCACGGAGGACTGCTAGACCCGGTTCCTTCCAGACATAGTCCGCGCTCGTTAGCACCTCGAGGAGGTCTGGGAACTCTAGCATGGTGAACACATTATCATCGCCGTTGATTGACTCATTCATGGAAATATGGGTCGTCTTAGATGGAAATGGACACCAGCGAAGCTTTCTTTCTGCTTGCGAGTTCTTCGACCACCCAAGGACGCTGAATGATTTGCAACTTTCCTTTAGCCGCGCCAGCTGCGATGCTTCCTGCCACTCGGGGCTGGTGACCGAGAAGTCCAGTGTTGGAATCTCCATTCGGGCCATCGAATCTGCAGCTTGTAGTCGCTCCTGTTCAATACCTCTTCTCGCAAATTTTGCTTTCTCTTCTAATGCGTCAAGAATCTCGTCACTGAACACTCCACTTGGATCCTTCTTCCCCTTGGCATCATATAATTCTGACTGTTGCTGGCCCAAGACTTGATCGATGTCTGCACCCTTTATGCAATCCGGTATGTCTATTGCCACGTCCGAGGAGGGCGGGAGGAAATTCAGTGGAGTCAAGGGGCCTTCGACTTTTACTAAGCTGAGGTTCGGTCTGCTTGGCTCAAGCACTGGCAAAATTCCCAATGGAGACATAACCGGTGTCTCGAAATGGAGGGGTGATAAGGTATCAGTACGACAATTGTCTCGCTGTAGTAGATCTGCCTCAGCTTTGTTTACATCTACATCGAGTAGTGTACTGGGATCTGATAAAATGGGGACTTGACACACACCCTCGTCAGGGATAAAACAACCGTCTTCTTGAATAAAGGGGCTAAGAGGAGGTGTGATGGCCAAACTTCGGAGAGTCTATACATTCAAGTCAGCGCGTCAGTTAAAAATACTAAATTTGATTAGGAACCTGCCTTTCGACACGACGGTCTGTCTAAAAAATTGGCCTGTTCCTCATCTGTCCAGTCATCTCGTAATGTACGGGGAAGATAACGCAACGTTTCTTTCGAAATGTCTATTTTCTCGTGCAGAATTGTAGCGATTAGTTTCTGTCTATATGTGTTGGCAGTCTCCGGAAAGTCAAGGCTCTCGTCATTCGAGGTGTTAAGAGGCTCTAACGGGACACTTCTTAAGTCTATGCGGGCCTGTTTCAGCTCCTGAACACATCGAGCCAGGTCTCGACAGTCGTATTCGGGATCGCTTGGAAGCAATGGAGGCTCAAGTTTAAACTTTGAAAAGTCCTTAGTAGTGGAGAAGTTGAGAGCTTGGCCGTCTTCGCGTCCCAACGAGGCGACTTTTCTCAGCAGCTCAAGGGAGTCCTTTGATACACTAAGCTGCTCAGTCCGGGGAATTATGTATGGTATATCCAATGGGGCGACGTCATTTTCAGCCTCGTCTAGTTCGTAGGCAGAAAAGAGTTGGCCGTTTTGCTTTTGGAAATAGGTGAATAGGGGGAAAATGTTGACCTGCGAGTCAACCGATAGGTCATTTGAGCGCGCATACTCATCAGGCTGCGAGCTGGCAACGTCTATCAAAGTCTCCTGGGGATCCATTCTATAGATAACTTAGGTACGTAGGTAGTTATATGTGTGTTTAGTCCTTGTAATGGTAGATGCCGTGTCCGCTCTAGGGTATATGTAGGATTGGTGTAGGTAGGAATGATGAAGTTTGAGTATATGCCTTACCTGCAAAGGCAAGATTATGACAGAAGAGTCTTGTTAAGTTAAATTAATAACCTAAAAGACACATGCACATTTGGAAATGGATTCTAGGAAGCCGTATACTGCCTAAGAGGTAGATAGACCTAAAAGCATTTGAAGTATACTTCTTTTAAACTTAATCTACCTACCTTAAGGTAGGTAGGTAGGTACCTACATGTATATACCGCCGTCCTTAGGTAGGCACATCCTTGTGCAGTAAGTTTGAACCAAGTATTAGGGGGAAGTAGCATCCATACATGTACCTACCTACATAATATCCGGTCCATTTTGCTGACTGGTGGTCTCGCACAAAGAAAAAACCTGTACAGGGAGAGAGACGAATCTATGAGACGGGATGAGTGAATACCATCACAGGGTTAGATAATGTAAAATCCAAAAGGCACAATTTACATACATATGATAAGGTCCCAAGCACCACCTAGGTAGGTTACACGTAAATAAGTTCTATATATGATGTCGCATGATCTCCCAGAACTCGAGAATTGCCTAGGCACTTAGTGTTGAATACCTAATTAAACTCACCATCCTGTCTATACTCGTAATTTGGAGTTCACGTCATAGTGAGATAAGGAGGAACATAGTGAAAGACCAAATTGCCACTGCTCATAGACAATGCCTCGACCGCACAAGGAAAACGATGGAGATCTTTCGGATGCGGAGCATGACTCTAGCGTCTCTAAACTCTTTGTTACACATCTGGCACTCAGATATTGAAAGGATCTATATTTCATAGCGACTATATTGATTACTCGTCTTGAAACTGCGAATTGAAATCTTGCATATCTTTAGCTATATACAATGGCGATGTCAGGGCTCGTTGCCCACGGGCTCCCCCCTTTTCCCAAATTCATGCTCTATGTCAAAGCAACGATTGTATTTCTTTCTATTATAATCTGCGCTTTGGCTGCGTATGCCACATTTTACTCCAAGAATATCCTTCATTATTCCTCCGGAGTTCCAGACTATTTGATTTGGCTCGTGAGGAACCATCCCGCACGTAGCGTCTATTCACTTCTAACAGCCGTATAGTCAATTGTTTCAATAGTCATATATGGGGTTCCCATTGGTATCCAGTTTATGTGGCCCCGCCTCTACTACCGCGCAGTCATCCTCATTGCCTATGCCCTCAGCACTATCTTCTGGCTCGTTGGGTGGAGCTGGAGCGCATCGTGGGCAAACTATGCTCTTTCATTTAGTGATGGTTACGAAGTTGGTGGCGGCGAGGTAATTTGGTCTCTTTATGGGTCTTTGCTTGGAGCTTGCGCTGGTCTTGGAGCTCTAGCTTGGGCCCTCTCCCTTATCGAATTTGGTTTCTTTTGTCATTTTTGCACAAAATATCCCAACATCGGACGTACCAGAAGTGTTGAGCTTGGAAAATTCCGTGACCGCCAGACTCAACCTGTCGGTTCGCGCCAACGAAGTTATACCACGCAATCGGATCACAGGGGCGAAGTCCAACGAGCTTAGGCCTAGTGCTTTTTCAACATGAACAGGGGGTTAGGTACCTAGGTTATACATCGTATAGAATCAATAGGTATACGCTTTGATACTCCAATCTGAAGCGAATGTGATGGATTCCCGGCATCACATATAGACCGTCATACTTAACTCGCATACGTGAGTGCCTACATTTTAGGTGTTCATCACAGTATTCCGGTATATATGCGAGGAGCGGTGCTTTTGTATTATAGAATAAATTTGTGATGTCATTTTATTTTCGAGCGGACCGGCACGGGAAAACGTGTCAGTTTATTTGTTCACCCTGCCACACCTTCTGTTCGTAAGATATATTCGACACAATCATTCATTGATTTCCTGGTTCGTATTTCAGTAGATGTAGTAAGCCAAGTGATTAGGTGAATATTACCTAAGGTACCTAATGTAGGGGCTGATGAGGTAAGCGATCGGATAAATATCGGGTTTTTGTTCCTACTATGTACATAGTACATTCATACATGTACTTATTTGCCCCATGACGGGACGGGACCTGACCCATGACTAACCCCAGTTTTGCAGCTTACCAGCCAGCCACCATCAAAAGAAATTCCCGCCGTCAATTTCCCCATGTACATACATACATACATACCATAGCTGGGCATTCTCATGCCATCGGCCGCCGGGTTTTATGTTGACCGTTACAACCGCACAGTCGGTCACCTATCACCGCGATATTGTACGTGTAAGCCTTTAGTGCTCGGTAAGCGGCCCTCTATCCTTCTTAGGGAGAAGGGAGGAAAATAAAAATAAAAAAGGATAAAAAGGGAAAGGAGGGCGATATGGATCCTGCGTCCCTCGATCCTCGCCTTCGTGATGTTGGCGAGGATTCAATTGTCGTCAATGGTCCGCCACAAGTCGCCGTCGCCGTCGCAGGTGTCCCCGCCTCATCAGCGCCAGCGCCAGCGCCAGCACCAGCGCCAGCTCCGACAGAGCTTCCCGAGTCACCACTCCAGCAGCATCTCCAGTCCTCACAGACCGCTGGCCCATCGCCGGGAGCTTCCGCAACTGGCTTCACACCCCAAACACCTACTGGCCAGCCGCACTCGGGGTCTAGCGACACTCCCAATGCGCAGGGTGCCACTCCGCAAGATCCGAATGATCCCAAGCGACCGCGAGCCTGCGAAGCTTGCCGTGGTTTGAAGGTGAAATGCGAACCAGATGCTGCGAACCCGGACGGGCCATGCAAACGATGTGCGAAGGCCGGACGAAACTGTGTCGTAACGCAGCCCACGCGAAAGCGACAGAAAAAGACGGATAGTCGCGTTGCCGAATTAGAGAAGAAGATAGATGCTTTGACTGCCAGTCTACAGGCAACTAGAGGAACACCTACTCATCCGCCCCCGTCCGACGACCAGACATATGGGTACGGTCATGCGCCGACCGCTCGAGATTGGGGTGCTCCGCCGCTCCGAGATCATCAATCTCAGTCTCAACCTCAATCTCAATCTCAACCTCAACCTCAACCTCAACCTCAACCTCAATCTCAACCTCAACCTCATCCTCAACCTCATCCTCATCCCCACCCTCATCCTCAACTTCATCCTCAACCCCATCCTCAACATCAACTTCAAACGGAAACTGGGGCCGAGCCGGAGAAGCGCTCTTTTGCACCGCCGAACGGTATGGCTGGACAGAAGAGGAAGTTTGACGAATCCGCCGATAATCCCCCCGATGTGGCCAGCAGTGCTTCACCCGTACCCCCGAAGTCTAGTGCGGGCTTGGAGCCGCAGCCAGACATAATCGACCGTGGATTAATGACGATGAGTCAAGCTGCGGCGTATTTTGCGCGGTACACGGAGGACATGGCGCCGCATCTACCAGCCGTCGTCTTCCCCCAAGGCACCACGGCTACCGAAGTTCGAAAGACAAAACCCATCTTGTTTCTCGCGGTAATGGCAGCTGCCTCGTCCGAGGTGCCCATGCTCCAACGTCAACTCAACCGAGAGATCATGCATATATTCGCCGATAGCATCATCATATCGGGTAGGAAGTCTTTTGAACTAATCCAGGCTCTCCTAGTCAGCGTTATCTGGTACTACCCCCCTGAGCATTTCGAGGAGCTCAAATTTTACCAATTTGTCCATCTGGCAGCCGTCATGTCTATCGATATCGGTCTGGGTAGGAGGAAGCATAACCCGAAATCGAGACTGGTACCGTACACATGGCGCGACCACCCCTTCCGGAAGATGCCCCTTCCGGACCCCACGTCAGTAGAAGCCCGGCGAACGTGGCTTGCCGTATACTTCCTGGCTTCCAACGTGTCCATGGCCCTGCACCGTCCGAACCTGATCCGATGGCAGGCCTTTATGACCGAGTGCATGGACATCTTGGAGTCTTCTCCCCAAGCCGCGCCCACCGACAGGTATCTCTGTCATCTCGTCTGGACTCACCGACTGGCCGAGGAGGTCGGCATTCAATTTTCCATGGATGATCCAAACGTCTTTGTCAATATCACCGAGCAGAAAGTGCAGTATGCTCTTCGAGGATTCGAGCGCGACCTGTCCAAGTACAGCGAATCCATACCAAAGGCAGATAAAAGACGTAGGTGCTCATCCCAACTTAGGACTGTTATGTTAACTAACCTCGGGTAGCATCCCTCCTCCTCAGCTTTCACGTGCTAAATCTATATATGCACGAGATTGCATTGCACGTTGACAAGAGCACGGAAGAGTACCGACCCCCTTGCGGTGCCGAAGCCCTTCGGGAGCCGATTCCGGGCCTCGACGACTCTCTGACACCATCACATATCAGTGCCTTGTCGTCTTGTCTTACTGCCATCGATGGCATCTTCGAGACGTTCTTATCTATGGATGTTCACAGCATCCGCTGTATTCCGATCTTTAGTTTTGTCCGGGTTGCCTATGCCGTCGTCGTCCTCATTAAGATGTACTTCAGCGCCAGCAATTCTAACTCGGAACTCGGCAAAGTCATTAACAAGGATAATATGAAGGTGGCCGAGTATCTGGAAAAGCTACTGGAAAAGTTCCGCGAGGTCGCTGCGTCAGACAAGTCGCGCCCAGCTAGCAAATTCTTGGTCGTTCTGGCAATGCTCCGCAGCTGGTTCTATAAGCAAGGACAGACGCAGGGTAAACCACAGGCTGACGAAAAACCCGACCCCGCATCCTTGGCAGCACATTCTCCTGCGCAAGGGAGCAGAGACCCCTCGGCACCGCCGTTGAAAGAGCAGGGCAATAGCAACGGTCCACCTCACCTGGGGCAGCAACAGCATCAGCTCCACCCAGATTCTGTGCCGCCTAACACCCCGCTTCAGCTGCTGTCCGAGATAGCGACCGGAAATGACCCTTCGCGCAACCCCCGGAATCCCGCCCAGCCGGGTTCAGACGCGAACAACCCGCAGTACCAGACCCAGGCCGCGTGGTTGCGGTCCGTACCACAGCCGGCTCAGCCTTTCATGTACGACCCGACGCCCGAGTCGGCAGCCGCCGCTGCGCAAAGGATGTCTGGTCAAAACCTGATGCCGTATATGGCGGCGTCGTTTGGAAACGCAGACTTCGACTACACAACCCTTGGAGATGGTTTTGAGCAGGCCATGGGGCTTACATTAACCGGTTTCGGCGGCGGTAGTCCCGGCGACCCAGCCTCGTACGAGGATACCATGCGCTACATGATGCAGAACGACATGCTCGGGCCTATTGGCCTCGAGGCTTTTGCTCAACCGCCGTCGCAGCAGCAGGGGGGTGGCCCGAACGGAAATTTCTTCCAGTTCTAAAAAAGAAGCAACGAAGTATAGAGAGTCGTCGTGGTGTTGCGGTATCGCGATGCTCTCGTTGTGGAGTTTTCCTTGAAAGTCTGTATTACTAGGTACATACCTTCCTGTTGGGAAGGGGTTTTCGATGGTATATTTAGCCCTTGCTTTCCCCCCTCTTTTGCTTAGCTATCTTCATTATCGCCTATACGGCCTTCACTTCCCATATAACGAGACGGGAGTGATGACGGCTCAGTTGCTCAGTCCTACTGTTGCTTACCACATATGCGAGGTTAGATGGGTACATCGCTTGATAGGAGGCATCGGAGGTTACTTATATATAATAGGCGCAACAGAGCGGAGAAGATGAGACGGATTACGGCGGAAAATGGCGTAAAATCGGGGTTGACTACGTGAGAGCTAGCGTGTAAGGAGAAGGAAACGGAAGTTTTACAATGCGGTCTTAGCTCATGCTGTTTCTATCGGTGCTACTTGACACATCACGGAGTTATCATTACATATCGCTTGCCGTGAATGAGAATAAGTGGTGTCTCATCACCATCCACCTACTTACACAACTACCTGCTTTCTGGTTTTTGGGTTTGTGGTATATTAATGACAGGAGAGAATTGCGACTCGGCAGAGCATCACATGAGATCAAATTCCTGGGTGGCTGACCGATGAGCTAGCTGGCTGAATGTATACCTAGTGTTAACATTGATTGTCTCATTTTGATAATCAAATTATACCTAAACTACTTAAACCGTATTCGTCACAGTACCCATTATCAAGTAGGTAATCTGATTGGTAGTTTCCCTGTAACATTGTGTGAACACATTTCTTGTTAACCCTATTCGATGCCTGCGAAGACACTTAAGCCGCCCTGTTCCCGACCTCATATCATACAAAGGCAGCTCGAGCATAGCGCTTTGAGATTCATCTACCTCAATCGAACCCTCGACAATGTGAGCTTTTGCCCCCGCTCCGTGGATGCAACGGGCCAAGCTCAACCAATAGCAAAGCCGATCTCTCCATAGCTAGGTTTTTGAATAGTCCTCCGGATGCCACGTCTTCCCCATACGCGACGCTGGTCATCTCCTGTTTAAGCTTAGGTACCTATGTTTTTGGAAAACCAATTTACCCGCCGACCTGCCGCACTTCCCCCGTCTCAACGCCGTTGAAAAGAAGTCGTCGAAGCGAGTGACGTCAGTTAAGGAGACGTGGTGCAAAGGAAATACAGAAGGTAGAATAGGCGGCGCTGGGCCTTGTAAGCAATCAGAAGCTTGTGCAAGATATAGTTCAGGTGACGCCGTCCCGTACACCCATTCAATCATGTTAATGTTCATATTCCCCTAAGCATGCAGCAAGCCCGATCAGTCCATATAGAAATCACCCTTGAGAATGCGCTCTTGCATGTGATCTGGTTTGGGTCTCTCGGGCTGCTTGGGCTGAACGGCGGGAGCCTGCTGAGGAGGAGCTGGCATCTCGGAAACGGACTTGGAACGGTCATGAGGTCCTCCCCGAGGAGGCGAACCGTGGGAGCCAACGGTCGGACGATGACCCTGGACGCTGCTCTCGGCACGGGATCTAAGCTGCTCGGACCAGTTGTAGCCGTTGTCTGCCCGAGCAGAAAGTATGTCAGAAGGGGTTCTGTAAGGTAGTGTGTTGCTTGCCTGAGAGGTGCTTGCCCGTCTCGCAACAGTGGAGGCGGACGGAGCACCGACGGGTGGTGGAGTACGGGCATTTCCGTTAGAAATACGCCGTGACTGGTGGGAAGGCCTACCGGTTGATCCAGGGCTAGCGGGCCCAGTGCGCAGGTTACGCATGGCCTGGGCACCGAAGCTCATGCGGCGAGCGAATGGAGAAGTAACACCTGCTTTGGCAGTTTCATCGTCCTCGACGGCACTCTCGTCAATAGAATCCGAATTGTTGGTGGAGATACTGCCTCGTCGAATTCCAAAGGGGGTACTTGCTGAATTGGGCGATGCACCAGACAATCCTAGTGTGGTAATAGATAATCTTCGGCGTTGATCTCTAGCCGCAGCCGATGCAGCCGATTCACGACCGCCGCCAGTTCCGGCCGAGGTTGAGTTGCTTCGGTGAAATAGGTTAGAGAATGCGGCAGTAGTGACAGAGCCGCGGCGGTCGTTGGGTGAACCGTTGTTGGCGCTGTCGTTTGACATCTTGGCAAGCTGTAACTCAGTAGAGGACAAAGAAAGGTTTGAGTTGTTGAAGGCTTGGTGTGGGGGACCCGTTCGTGCTTATGTAGCAAAGTCGATCGCACGATATGGAATCGACAGAACGTGTTTCAGCTAAAGCAATGGTATGATGTGGTGCTATGAGAATAGTAAATGAAACCTAGAGCTTGATGGGTGGGATGATGGATTTTGGTCGGATGCAAGCTCGAGGCCAGGAAGAAGTAGAAATAATCAAAGAGAGATGAGATGCTCCTTTGTGGGTACGGCTTCGAGTGATGTGTATGTAGAAAGTGACAGCGGTAGGTAGATGTGATAATGACAAAGGATTAACCGGCTGCTCTTTGATGCGGCCAGGAGTCCTGTGCACACACCACAAACACACACACTGTCTCTCTCCCTCTCTTTCCGGGGGCCAGATCACTCAGGTCCAATCGTATGTATCCCGTTAATTGGATTGGCGATGCTGCCCCCGTGGCCTGACTGACTGACTCGGTTACGGGGAACGCTTCAAGATCAACGGCTTGAAGCGGGGTAATTCAGACTCGTGTTGTATGGAGGTACTATTGTTTCAATGATATAACTGATGACCGAGGGATGGCGTCTCCGGAAGACTGAAGTGGGACAAGATGACAGTGATAATGTACTGTCAAAGTAGGAGAAGTTATGAACATGAAGAAGGCGAATCGAATCGAATGAATGAATGAGTGAATGAATGCTGGTTGTGAAGAATCTCAGATATGGTAGGATTTAATATGGAACCTGAACAATTTACACAGATGGATGGATTGCTCAGTCAGTTCGGATTCTTTGGAACACCTGCAATGACCCCATCGATCGACGCCACTAACCCCAAGAAGGAGAACGGCATGCTAACTTACTGGCTGGTCAGTTGAAGCTACCCTATCGCTACGAACTGCGCAGCTGCGCTAGAGCCTACCCGGAAAGGCCAGTGCTTCGGTACCTCCCTACCTCAATGTTTCTAGGCGGTAGCTAGCAGGCTGGCTGGCTGGGTAGCTCCAAGCTCACCTCCACCCCCCCCTGCTTCCACCAGCCCTCCATCTTCAGATTTACGTCACCAGTAATCTGGAACTCGAAAGAATTGCGGGGTAAAAGGGGCATTCCTACAACCCTGTCAGCCTCCAACATTAGATATCTGACACACGCCTTTGATGTAATTCCCCTTCGACAGTTTAACTCTTACAGCTTATCTAGCTCCTCTAACACGTCACAGCACGCTCGTAAGCCCGGCAGTGCTGTTGCGTTTCATTGCAGTTTTAGCATATTCTGCCAATTATGTGTGCAGTTTCCCTTCGTCTTGCATCAATCAATCAATCATCCGATCTGCAAACATTCGATATATGAGTGGACGCTTACGATTGTCCCACTTCAACCGGCCATATCAGTTACAAAGGATGGACAGGAGATACCTACATAAGGTAGACAGCAACGTGTCTCACACGTTTTGCTTGGCCACAAGGAGAAACTCCACTCAATTTCTGCATTAGGTACTGTATTTAAATTCTATTAGCTACTAGCATCGCATATTCCAACGCTACTCAGCCATCGAAGCGGGTTGATGCATATGATAGGCCATGTGGACAGCAAGACATCAGTAAGCACTCCCCCCAGACTTTTGTTTCGGACGAGCTTGGCATGCTAGCCAAGAAAATCTCCGGTGAATCCGCTGTAAGATACATATATCTCCCTATACGCAGCATATCGTTATCTTCCTCTCTTCCTATTAGGATGGACCAACTCGTAAGCAACACGCAAATGCATTGACGTCCTTATGAGAAATTCCCGTGGAGGAGCTGCATAGCATAGAGTTAGCAAACTTGCATCTCGTAAAGATTACCCAAGTGCGGAAGACTAGGTACCCACATAGGCAACATCTTATGTAAGACTCCATATACATATCGTTGTACAGCAAACAAGTACCAAGGCTGTAATTGGACGCACGCGGATAGCCGAATTCTGGGGGTACCATAAACGAAGCACGGCTTGCAACTCTATTTCTCACAAGGGTTCTCGCAAGGGTTAGAAGTGATACAATTCCCTCGTTCAAGAATATAATCACATCTTAGGTGCCTACCTACCTATTTCTGCATATTATTACTTCAAATATCGGGCAAGGGATGAACATGAAGTGAAATTTCCATTGCCTAGGTATCAAAATAATTGAACGTCCCTTTGGTTTAGCTTAATATAGGTATATAGGCACGTACCTTGATAACGAGTGACGATCGTTTACTGAAGGTATCGCAGGGCCGGCTAATGTGACCATTGAAACGGGCACATCAGAGTTGATGTCTCGCAACACTTCACTTTGTCTACGCAGGTTAACCGTCAGATATATCGTCTACTGGCGCCAGAAGCCCTCTATTGCGTCCGCAACGCCTGAACTATTCGTAATAGGTAACTCATGACCTCCAGGTAGAACTGCAAAATCAACTCCTTCGTACCCCAACGCCTGTTTAGCATCTTCAATTGTCTCATCTTTGACAACAACCGGGTCATCATTTCCAAGCACCACCAAAATCTTTCCACCGATAAGGCCCGACGAGGGGTCGCTTGGTCCCGCTCTTCGCCTCGCCTGGAGAATCGTATCAAGAACTATCCAGTCATCCTGGGGAGAATAGATAGGCGCATTTCGTATCGTGCTTATAAATGCAGAAACAAATCCTGGATGGTTATCTACCTGCCACCTCACGACCGAGGAGACCGTGACTCCGGGGCGGAACTTCGAGATAGCTGCGCTGTCAAACCCATCGCCGCCGTTAGAATCACCGTCTCCGTTTGGTAATTGCTTCTTTTTGGCCTCAGCGTACGCGATGTTGACGCCGCCCGCAGTCTGCGGTGGTTGTAGTTGTGACATCTCGTCCTTCGGCCGGATCCTCTTACTGACGAGCCACTTTACCAGGAATTCGGGTAAGAGACCCGAGTTATATAGCAGCCGGCTCTGCCAGCCGACGTGGTACGGCCGAATAAGTCCACAACTCGCTACCAGGACGAGCGAGTTGACAAAATGGGGGAAATATCGCGTAAACGCGACGCAAAGGCCGCCGCCGAGAGAATAGCCTACGAGACTAAAGTCTGTCCACGGCACTCGACATGATGCAATGACTAGTAGGATTTGCGACACGTAGAGTCGCGCATCGTAATCCAGGGCATCGGGGGCATCCGAATACCCGCGGCCGAAAAGATCTACAACTTGAGCGGTTAACGAAGTTTTGTCCTTAGATGCTTATCTCATCTGCCGTTAGCAAGAATTGGTAGGCCATAAATTACCAAAGAGCATGACTCGGTATCCCCTACTGGCGAACTCGTGTGCGAGGTCACCAAGAGCCACTGTTGGTGTACTAATGCCGTGAACGAGGAGAACCTTTCCCCCATTTTCGGGTCCCCATTCGTAGACGCGTATTGATCCGTAGGGGGTTGCTATATCCCTCCCACCAGGAAGTACGTCGGGTGGGTACGGTAGGCTCGCAGCGTCTTTCTCGGAGAATCGTGGCGAAGGCGTAAAGAGCTGCTTTCTTGTCTCTCGCCGCGTGACGAAGCTGATTGAAAGCCACACTGCAGCGGCCGTGGCGGCGGCAAGCAAGGTTGGAGAAAGGCCCGGCCGTGCTCCGAGGATGCCGGGTGGGGGATATGTGAGGGGTACCATATTCGCAGCAAATGCTAGACTAATGAACGGAGGGAAAGTTGAGTCTTAGTGCTCAAATCAGATCAACGAAAAAGACAGACGACACCTCTCAGAATTTATTTGCTGTCTGAGGGTGCATGACCATCGGAAAAGTGATGTTGCTTCGATCTCGAAGATAGCATGACTTCTTGGCCTCTTGCTATCTGAGGTAGTCGGTAGAACAAAGCGATCGCATTCAATTGCAACCACCGGCCGATTTACGGTGAATATAGCTCCACTAAATAATCACGATGAAGCCGGTGAAGTCAGGTGATGTATAAATTATATCGAGACAGCTCCATCGGAAGACGTATCCCGAACACATTTAGATATCTATGGGTTGGTTACCCAAGACATGTTGAGGTTTGTAAATCCTTCCGGCGAAGCTTCAATGGGAATAACAAGCAAACCAGCTGTGTAGTTCCATACTTACCTACATAGATGGTTGCTCCTGAATCAAGTTACCTACCTAGTTTCAGTTAAATATAGTACTATGTAAGGAGCCTTGATGAGCACCCTTGCTTAAGGCCGCATGCGAACAATCGTGGCCTTATCAAATGTTGATAAAGATGTGTTTGTTGACTTGTAATAGACTTGCAATAGCGGGTTAAGGTACTGAAATTAGCGCTCTACCCACCTCACTGCCTCAGTACCTACCTATCGGGAACTCCAAGGATCTTGAATGCATGAGCCATCAAAGCTGCGCCTCCTCTCCTATTTAAATAAGAAAAAGAAAAAAGTATTCATTCCAGGTACCTAGTTTGCGCCTCCACATTTGAAGATGCATCTCTTGAACTTACCATCTGAAACCATATCGCTGATCTTCGAGTTCCTTGGAGAGTATGACTTAACGTCATTAATACTCGCTCAGAGTGTGTGCAGAAGCTTGCACGAAGTCGTAAGACGCATCCTGTTCCACCAGTTGGGCAGTGTGCACCGTGGAGGTGACATTAACCCGTTGCTCATACAGAGATTCAACTCTCTATTTGATACCGGGGAACTGTCCAGACGTGGCGTTCCAGCCACCGACTCCGATCGCAATCAACCGTTCTATCGTCTACCCTGGGCTGCCTGCCGCTGTGCCGGTGGGTTTATTAGTGAAGGCGCTATGCGCAAGTCGCCATATCTGTTCCCTGAGGCAAGCTGGAGGCGCCTAAACATTATGTGGGGCATGGGGCATGAGTTGAGACCCTTGACGTCGTTAAGTTATTGACAGTCTACGGAGGCACATCTATGCAATATGCGCAACTTGAGATTACGCCCGAGTCAGGGCTTACTATGGGGATGTTCTACGACCTGCTGGCTTCAGGGCAGGGTACTCTGCACCGCGCAACCAGGGAATGGCTGTTGCAACCCGGCAGGCGCCTCGGCAGCTACGACAACTGGCTATTGCTAAGAGATGAACACCGTTACCCAAGCAGGGATAGTATCATGGATATTTTCGTTGAAGACGAAGCTAGTCGTCACTCAGCGGTCCTGTTCATAAAAGGTCACAACGGTTGCAAGGGTTCATCCTATATGAAGAGGAAGATGGATAGCAATGAAGAGGAGGACGAGGATTCAAAGCCATGGAAGCCCTGTGCTATCGGAGGCATCCCGATCGTTTTACGCTCGTGGCAAGGGTGTAGCAGGGCTGGGTTATGATGAGTGAATACTTGTATCATGATCACAAGTAGATGGCTTTTGACTAGTGGCATAGTTGGTGTTGTACTTTTTTTGTAGAGACAGTATTGTGCCTGTCTTATCCTAACTCTTGTAGATGATGGATCTTGTCATGATAATTCGGTTTTAGCGTGGGAATACTCATCACGTCCCCGGCCGGCGAACGAACGTCTAACCACTTTGCCGGTCAGCAGGAGCCCGGCCCATTCTCCAATGGCCTTCCAGAACCGGTGCCGTTCATCACCGACGGGCCGGAGGTAACGGCTCCTTGCGATACGGCCCTGGTGGCGGTCTTGTCCGGAAAAGAATACCGCCATGTGCCCAGCACCTACAATCATGAAACAAACATGAAATGAGACAACCGATATCAATAGCCTTTGCCTCCTAAGCCGGTTATCATGGTCATTTTCATTTTTCCTTATGTTCCTGTATGTTTTAGCATCGACCCCGGTTCATGGAGCCCTAAAGGATCCGGACTGTCACCTCACATTTCGGTTGTGATTAGTAGTCTACCTAGGTACATACCTACTTAGGTGGCTTCTAATCTCTGGATGAAGCTATTTTTCGGGTCGGAGAAAGACAAGGTCGACTGTCAGATATCAAAATCCTTGCATTCTCTTGATTGCAACCTTGTGATGACGGGCACCTTGTCTCGTTATAAACTGTTGGCTTATCTTCTAGAGTGCCACTGTAGAAACTCCGCATACCGGAAAATTGCTAGATATGCTCTCGTCATAAGGAACATGACATAGTAATTCGTCAAGGCAGACGACCCTCTTTTTTCTACTCCATCAATTATCTATTAGAACAATGTGAGATAAGAGATATCCTATAACGGTATCAAGAGGCATGTATGAGTCAAGTCCGTATCGTGGGATTTCGTAATCCCTAGCACGGGTAGTAAGCGGTTATTAGTTCAGATCCTTCGGACGTCGAAAATCGCATTATCATCACTACCTCTTTGAGATGGGCTATCCTAAGCAATATGTGGGTGTGCGGTTGAAGTAATCATGAACCCTGCCGGACCGATGACTCTACGAGATGCGGCCAACAACACCTGTCATTCCTAACCAATTGTGCTTTAACCTTCTAGTACAACCAGGGAGCTAGGTCCGGAGATGCTGATCGGCTTCATATATTCTCCTACCAAGACCAATATACTTACCTAGGTACCTAGGTAGTTAAATATTCAAGCTAAGGCATCCAAGCCCTCAGGAACATGGGAAAGGTCCTGCATAGTTCCAACAAGGTGGTTTGCAGCTAGCATAAGAGTTTAGTTCGAGAAGAGTGGTACGAGATCAGATCCAGCATTGGCTGCAGAAAGTTGACGTGATACAGCCCGGGGTATTGGGATTTTCAGCTGTATGTACAGTTTTGAGGTACATGTACCTACTTAATAGGGCTGTTGGCTGGGATGTGCTCCCGAACATCCCTGGCGCCAACTAGCAGGATTGCCAAGATGCAGCTTAAGACATCCAATAACGCGCTAAGACCATACAGTGTAAATGACTGGACAACGACAGTCCGGATGCACTTGCTCGAGTCTCAAGGCCTATAGGTACTCAATTTTTTAACATCGTGGTTAGAGTTTTGAACTGTAAAGGAACGCTTGGTTTCTCTGGCACCAACACGTATTTAGTGTTGCAAGATGTCTCTTGATGTGACACAGCTCGGCCGCGAGAGCCTCAGCCTGCCGTCGCACCAGTAAGCTTATTCCGGGTTGCCTCGTGCAAAAGTATATGTCCGGAACTCCACGGTGCGCCGGACCTCGAGGGAGATGTTTCAGCCTTTACTGGTCCGGACAATGGACACCGCCGTAGTTGGGATGGACGCAATATTCTGCCTGAAAACATATTTCCCTTTTCAGTAGCAAAAATGTCCGGTGCCTTTCGGTATCTCTCCACCATGGTCCGTAACCTGCTCTCTAGATGGTGGTGTTGCGCGCGCGCGCGCGGTCTGGATGCGACAAATATGTCTTTATATAGCGAAGGTCTGCTCCTGGAAGACATCTGAATTGTCCAGATACTCATCTCAATACAACGACTAGGATCACCTTCCATAAGACCTTTTCACCAACTACACCAGTATCACCCGTCAACTTCACTTCATTCGATATATCATTACTACATACAAGATGCCTGGTGTTACGACTAAAGGTAGCAGCAAGTACGATGCCATCCCAGGCCCTCTGGGATTGGCGTCTGCCTCTCTCGAGGGCAAGGTAGCTCTCGTTACCGGTGCTGGTACGTAGCTCTTTCTGTTTCGTCCGTGACACAATGGTTTAGTCTCGCCGGTCCCTGGAGCATTTAGCGTAGCCTATAAGGGGGCGTTGTCGACGGCTAGTTGCATTATGAGCCAAGGGCCGTGGCGTACGACACCCGGGCACCCCCAGGCGAAGTCCGGTGGTTCGTTTAATACTCCTAATCATCCTACAAAGCCTCTTTCTTTTATACATAATACTACTGAATGATAGTACTCAGACCACTAATATACACATGTAGGTCGTGGTATCGGTCGTGAGATGGCCCTGGAGCTAGGCCGTCGTGGTGCCAAGGTTATAGTGAACTACGCCAACAGCTCGGAGTCGGCCGAGGAGGTGGTGCAGCAGATCAAGAAGAGCGGCTCGGACGCGGCGTCGATCAAGGCCAACGTATCGGACGTAGACCAGATTGTGCGAATGTTCGATCAAGCTGTCAAAGTTTTTGGTAAGCTCAACATCGTGTGCTCTAACAGCGGCGTTGTGTCTTTCGGTCACGTCAAAGACGTCACCCCAGAAGAGTTTGACCGCGTGTTCAACATTAACACGCGTGGGCAATTCTTCGTCGCTCGCGAAGCCTACAAACACCTCGAGGAGGGCGGCCGCCTCATTCTCATGGGCAGCATCACAGGCCAGGCCAAGGGCGTGCCTAAGCATGCCGTCTATTCGGGAAGCAAGGGTACCATTGAGACATTCGTCCGTTGCATGGCTGTCGATTTTGGCGACAAGAAAATCACCGTTAACGCGGTTGCCCCTGGTGGTATCAAGACCGACATGTACCACGCCGTCTGCCGGGAGTATATCCCCGGCGGTGACGAGTTGGATAATCAAGGTGTTGACGACGTAAGTCTGCATGTTTCCTTAATTCCAAGTCATCTATGTAACATGTGGCTAAATCGAAATTTGCAGTACGCCGCCACGTGGTCTCCTCTGCACCGTGTAGGTCTCCCCATCGATATCGCCCGTGTCGTCTGCTTCCTGGCCTCGCAGGATGGCGGATGGATTAACGGAAAGGTTCTTGGCATCGACGGCCACGCGATGATGTAGATGGAACAGCTCCTCTCACGTGTCTTAAACATTATTAAATGGGGTTTGCAATTGGGAGGTCTTCTTCATTTCCCTAATCACAGCTATATATTTTCATTGTATGTAGTATGAACTTCTAGTCTGCTTCGGACACATCGAAAGGTTACTTGCAGAAATGCCTGCGTGTCTGCTAGAGTATCATCGTCACCATAGATGTCACGAGTAGAATCTATCTTGAATGAGTTGCAAATAAGCATATCCTTGTCCCTAGAAACGCAAAGTGTACCTAGGTATCTAACAATAAGTATGTGTATAGAGCCCAGTGAACACGACGGGGGAGGTGAAACTTGCCTTGCAGCCTCATTGGTATGATACACTCGGTGACTATGTTTGACTAGGTAGGTAATAAAACATTGAGGGGAGTGACATCACTGCTTACCTAGGTACTTATATATGGCATTCCTCGGAACTGATCCCATCTGCCCATTCCACCAATTCTACAACGTATTCCGAATCACCGTTGACTGCGTACTATGTAGAGAAGACGAACAGTATCATCATACAAAAGCATGTCTAAGCTTTTTGATGGAAGCAGATACTGATGCTGCAACTACACATATGTGGCTTAGACGATGATACCAGCGCGGAGGATGTGTAGTGTGGAAGCCCCCGAACCCCGCAGATGATTCAGTCAATCTGCAGCCCATCCGCAACATCTACGGAATATTCTATATGAACAAATCAATGGCCTTCCTTCTAAGGGCCAGGGGGTCCCTGCTCCTTGTCCTGCTCCCTGTCATGCTCCCTGTCATGCTCCCCGCCTACATAGCCGCACAGCAAGGTAAACCGTCAAGCACTCTCACATCCCACACATAAGGCAATCTAGTTGACCTGACACAGCTAGGTACCTAGGCTGGTATACCATCGCTTACACGGCTCATATGACTGTCTGGTCTTTATTCTGACAAGAGGTTGCTGCCTGTATGATGCCATAAATGAGAAGGCTCTTGTATTGGGTGACTGGCGTAACGTTGATTGCGTGGCCGTTTCGCAAACTCGAATAAGCATAAATAACCCTGGCCAGCAGCACCAGGTCTTTAAAATCTCTCCAGGAAAGCTTGTCATATCCAGAAGAAAGGTAATCAGTACTATTCTAATATATGTACTTATATCTTTGATAGTAAATACCTATTCTTGTGCAAAGCTTAGTGATCTACAGCCTTGAAGTCTTGATCATACCACTCCTAGCACAACTCAAGAATGCCGTCAGATCGAGCACTAGCCCTCGGCGAAAAGTGTGAGGTTAAGGCCTACCATGAGACAGTAAAACACGGTCAAAGCTCGACGGAGCCTACTTCAGACCCCTTTGTCAAACGAAACTCTCGCGACGAAGATAGTGCCTACGCCCTGGTCATTCGAAGAAAGTTCGAAGAGCACAAACCAAGCAAGACCACACTACAAGTCAACTCTCCATACATCCAGAAAGCATTCCGTGACACGATCGGATCCTACATCATCGTACCGTCGGACTTCACGTCTTCACTGGAACTAGATGGCCCATTCGAGATGCTAGTTCACTACTGGGATGACCTAGACGAATATCGACAGTCGATAGCCGATGATACCACGCGGAAGCACCTAGACCTCCTTTTAGAATTCATGGAGCACGAGCTCAAGCCGGACCGCGACAGAGCTCTCAATATGATACAGAAACAACAAATTGCCTATGATAATGCTTGGGTCATGTACCGGCCAGGCGACATCATGTATACTGAGGTCGATGGCCACGCCTGGTTATTGGTATGCAAGAAGACGGCATACGAAGAGGACAACGATGGTCCCTATCTCGAGGTACATTGCACGTATACGGATGACAATGGCACGGTGGTAGGCGAAGCTCCGCATATTGTCACTATGTACCAGAGGGTCAAATTCCCAGCAGGAAATCCAGTCGCTATCGTGGACCTAAACATTTTCCCTCGTAGCTTCGTAAAGGAAGGCGAGAGCCTCGAGCAAGGCCTCAGGGTGCGTGGAGAGGTGTTCTTGTCCCTGAAGGATATGTCTACCATGAGCTACAGTACGCCTCGAGTTTCTTATATAACGCCCCTTTCTTTCGCCATCTACATTATCTGCAGCACTGTACTCCTTCTTACATTATATAATACTTAAATACTGTTTGGTTGTCGTGTTCTTAGACGAGGATTATTGATTATTCTAGGAAAGGGAAAGTTGAGTTTCTGTACAAAGTATTGACTTCTGCACAGATGGCAGTGCTGAATGGCTCAAGGAGCCACCCTTTGATTTCTACGATCCATCGCGGTGCAAATTTCGCGGCGTGTGGCTCCCGTATACCGAAACTGGGAGAATAGTACTAGATCGCAAGACCTTTGGAGAGGAACAGCCCTTAGGGAAAGCGCGGACTAAGAGAATGGTTCCGAATCCCATTCACTGCCCGCCGTACACCATTGGTTACTCGCTTGGGAAGAAAACGTGGTGCAGGTTCTTCGTCGATTACGTCCGTATTGTCGAATGGAACCTGAGCGCCTGGGACTCCCTAGTACTCCCAGATAAGGAAAAGCACTTACTCCGAGCCCTCATCTCGTCCCATGCATTCTCGAAGACCCCTCGCGATTCTATTCAACAGAAAGGCAAAGGACTCGTTGTCTTGCTTCACGGCACACCGGGTTCGGGGAAGACGCTAACCGCCGAGACAGCGGCAGAGGGTAGCTTGAAGGCACTTCTCTCAACTTCTGTTGGGGAGCTTAATAAGGGCGCAAGGTGAGTGTTTCACGTTGTCAACACAATGACCATGGTTGATCTAGTTTAGTTTGATTTCTGGCTCGGCATCGTTTGAGAAGGAGTTGAAGAAAACCCTGCAGTACGCAACAATTTGGAAAGCAGTCGTTCTTCTTGACGAAGCAGATGTGTTTTTGGAAGCCCGGAAAAATGTCAACAGCCCTGATCGGAACGCATTGGTTGCTGGTAGGTATTCCGCCTAACCTATAAATTACATCGACGCGATTCTAACACAAGAATGACAGTGTTCCTTAAAGAGCTCGAATACTTTGGCGGCATAGTATTCTTGACAACGAATCGTGTAAATTGCTTTGACAAAGCTATGAAGTCAAGAATCCATCTCTCCCTTAGTTATACACCGCCAGAGATTGAGGTGCGTCGGAGCATATGGCTACATTGTCTGAAGACGGTGCTAGCAGAGACCAGCGAGATAAACGTTGATGAGGCAATGGGCTTCCTTGTCACAGCCGAGTTGAACGGAAGAGAGATTGCCAATGCCGTAAACACTGCAAGGACATTAGCAAGATTTGACGGCGCACCTCTGAGACTTAGTCATCTCGAGACGGTACTGGATGTTCGAAAAGCCTTTGATGAAAGCTTGAATGGTGGAGGGCTGCCTTAACTGAGGTAGCCATAGAGCTATTTGATTGAATCTGGAATATAGGTACCTACCTACCTAAGATAGTTTGACTAGAATAATTTCATTAACATAAAATGGCACTCGAGCGGTAGGGTACCTGTAGTTACGATTTAACACGGAAGGAATACTACTAGTAATGCGTTAGAGTATTCTCACTGATAGGTGTGGTTCTAACAATGAAGTATATTTACAATGCCGGGATCGCAAGTACTTTGGCATAATCCTCCTAGAGGATCCCATATAATCTACTACTAGGAGCAAATAAGTTGATTCCCTTAGTTTGCAATATTTTGCCATCCGAATTTTCCTCTCCGTGTCTATTACTCATATTGACGTAGCCCTTAAACACCCATATCTTGCGGCCATTCATCCAAAACAAAAGGCTCGCCTTTGAGGGTGAAGTTCCAGGTTGTCTGCGTTGGTACGTCAACGAGTAGGCTGTAGAAACCTGGATACAGAGCCAGATTTCCGTCCTCGTCGCGGCGCCCTAGGCTGCCAAGCGTCACCGTGAGGTTCGCCGTCTGCTGCTGACCGGGCTCGATGTTATGAAGGCGCTGATATCCAATAAGTCTCTTAATGGGGTAAGGCTCTGGACCGTGCTCGCCAGCGACAAACCCGAGGACGACGAAGTCTGAGGTAGTGTTGCCCATGTTGGACACAGTGACTGGCACTCTCCGGAACAAGCATTGGTCTATGTGTTTGACTTCAGAGCCGCAATCACTTGTCGTTAGGTCGGCAATGTCAAAGGAACGGTCTCCCTCATCTTCATCAACTGCAACGGAAGTGGCGAAGTGGGTGTAGTGGAGACCGAACCCAAATGGAACGGTCGCCTTATCGTACCACATATACGTCCTTCCGGGATTGCCTGTTTGAGTGTTGGGTCGTAGACTCATGTCTGTCATAACCACGTCGTTGACGTAGTGTGCTGGGTATTGCGTAACGGGCAGTCGGCCTGCCGGCGAGGCCTTTCCTGTCAGCACATTCATGATGGCATCACCCCCCGCTTGGCCAGGATAACCGCCTAGAAAACGAGTTAGTATGATTGTTACAGGGCAGGGGGTTATAGGGTAGTTAGACATACCCCACAGTATAGCCGAGACATTGGGATGATTGATAAAGGGTGCATCATCGCGCTGACCACCCATCTGCACAAGGACGAACGGCTTTCCAAGACCAGCTAATTGGGTCATGATATCCACCTTCTCACCAGACCACCGGATTAACGTACGATCCTTACCCTCTGCCTCGCTGGCAGTCGTGGGCCCATCGGCATAGATAATTATATCTGCAGCTGCCGCGGCTTCTAGGGCACGCGGATAACCGTCGGTCGTCGGATCGCCGGGTAGGCCTCCGTATAGACTAATGGTTTGAAATATGTCGTGTTAGTATTCGAAGCCCAACTCTCTAGGAAGATCAACACACTTCCCTAGTTTACCTAACCTAGGGAAATATGGTAGGTGGGAAGAATATGGTAGAAGTATCGAACTTACTACTAGAAGTTAGCGGCGCGTTTCGAGAAATACATATTGAAAATGACGATGCAAGATGCTTCTATACATACCGCCTTGACACCCGGGATTTGACTGGCGGCGTAGAATGGCGAATGTAGGTACTTGGCGATACCTTGGTAATTTCCTTGCATATCCGTTGTCGCGTTGGCCCAGTCGCCTATTAAGGCCATAGTGATGTTGCCGTCCGTTGGGATTTGGATAGGAAGGGTCCCGTCATTCTTAATTAATACAATACCCTCTTCTGCAGCCCTTCGTGCGAGATCTTCGGCGTAAGGGGTGAACACGTCGGAGAAGCTTAGGGAACGATAAGGATTAGAGTCAGGTGAGTCAAAGTAGCCTAATTTAATAAGTGCGCTATAAATGCGCCCGACGGCTCGATCGAGTAGGTCCGAATCGATGAGACCTTGCTCAAAGGCTCCCGGTAGATGAAGTTGGTAATAAGTACCGCAGTCGAGATCTGTTCCTGCGAGGAGGGAGCTGGCGACAGATGCCTCACGAGTGTCGCGATAATTGTGAGGTTTGTAGACATTCTGAAGAGCGTCACAATCTGAAACGACGTATTGATAGTCGCGTGTCCAGTTCCAATGATCTCTTAAGATGTCTTGCAGAATATACGAGTTCGAACATGTCGGAACGCCATTCAGAGCATTGTACTGTAGCAATGCGAATTAGTAAATGCTTCTGTAGGCAATTTTGAGGGGTTTAATCATATATCAGGAGTAGCAACCGCCTAAATGATTCACAAACGAGTTTGAGACTCCCAAGACAGGCTAGAAGGGTGAAAAATATTACATACGGAACACATCACTGAACCAACATTTGCTCGTGCACAAGCCTCAAAGGGGGGCACTACGACAGCTTGATTTAGCAATTCATCCTTTTAAGTAAGAGCTTGGGGGAGGGGGTTGGGCGGTGCACACTGTAGTATTCCGCTAACTCTTGGGACGTAATCTGCGCGTCAAATTCATAGCGTTCGTTCCCTAGCCAATCCTCGATATCATATGCCGTGAAATGCTTTTATAAGAATCTGGTCAGTACATGTTCAATGTCTTCCAAAGAAACCAGTGAGTGTTGGGAACTTACTTTGCAAGTTGCCACCACTTTGAGGATATCGGGGTCCTCTCCGCCTTGAAGGCCCTTTATAAGGGCCGTCACGTATGAACTTAGATGAAAAGGGTCCTCGCCAGGAGTCTCCTGGCCTCGTCCCCACCGCGGATCACGATAAGGATTGATATTCGGAGTCTACCCATCAAAGAAGGTTAGAATTTACTGCTTGTAGAAGACTGTAGCATCAATTCTTCATATATTCTAATTATATACTGGTTCCTCAGGAAGAGGGGCAGAGAAGCTCTAGCATATACATACCCAATAGTCTAACCCTGATCGATTAAAATTGTTGAATGCACGGGCTTCGGTACTGACGACCGTTGCAACGGCTTCAATGAGTTCGTCATCGAATGCAGCCCCCATGAGAATGGGCTGTGGGAAGGATGTCGCATAGGAGAAATCGCCAGTGTCTGCGAATCTGACTCCTGGCGAAGAGGCAACACCATGAAGAGCCTCCTCTGGGACTGGTTTTAGTACGTTATCCTTCCAATAGTAGTAGAATGAAAGGGGATGCATACGCCACCATTCGTAGTTAGGTAAACCTAACCTCTCAACGCCGGACGACGTGCTGACTAAGAGCCCGTATTTCTCGTCCGTTTCAAGAGCAGCGACGAGAGCTTGTGATCGTTGCTTGATGGAAAGCGCCTTATTGCAGACATCGTTGGTAGCCAATGGTCCATTTTCGCAGTCAGGAAAGAGGTGCCCAGCAGCTAAAGCCCCTGGGCTCATTAACCACATAGCTAATCCCAATGCAAGCGCCATTTTGTCCTCCTCTGATAATATAATAAGATACTTTAGAGCTATCATCCAAGCTGCTTCGGCCCTTATATATGGCTTCATGCTCCCCTAAGCAGTGGAGGGGTAGCGTAGCAGCCCATCTCCTGCCGGTTCCCCGCCCCCGCATCAATGATGCATTGATCGGCCATGGAATACACAGCCAAGGGCATCTCCAACTTGTGCCCGCGCAGGTTCCAATTGACGAGGGGAAGTGTAGAGGCGCATTGGATCTGCGGTAGACGACATGGATTTAATGGTCGAGTCGGGAGAGAGAGTGCCGGACTGAATCCCCAAATTAAATGCGCGTCCGGTCGACGGGGTTGAGCTCTGGTAACAATTTGACATGTTCGTCGGCCCATAAGATGAAAAGACTGCATCTTGTATCACCACGACGGATTTTGCTATCAGCATACTTGGGAAGTGTAAAGAACGGCGAATACCTAGTATGTAGTAGAAAGTATTTCATAAAGTCGGCTCCATTGATGAATTGGGGTATATTGCTTTTTACCTAACCTTGTACCTGAACAAGCTACCGTGCCAGAGAATCCCGAGTAACCGAAGTAATGCTAGCCCGAGTTGTCTCAAACGCTACCTTGACCACTTTGATAGCCGGTAGGTAGCGAGATTCGGGCCGCCACTGTTTAGATATCATGGTATCGTAACGTTACTCTCACGAACCGTGAACCTCGTCTACTCCGCAGATACATGTCACGCTTCGTGCACGCATGTACGGATATGCTTAGGAACACCGACGAATGGTCTTGATGTCGGAAAGACCCAAATTGATGGCCAAGGTACCGCGTCTCCTAGATTTGGAAGTTGCTCGAGGTCTTTCTCGAGTTGTTTGATGAACACCGAATTGCAGGTCAACGTAGTGAACCCACCCGCCCAGCCATAGGAGAAAACAGATCTACCAGGATTCAACGCAGTCTCCAGCTTCTTCCTGACAAGACCTGTGAAGCGATCTTGACAATTGTTTCCATTCGTGTCGATGATATCGATCGGTAGTTGTAAGTAGAGTGGTACTTTGTGTATCGATAACAACTGCAATTCTTTTACTCGCTGCGACTGCGACTTTTCAGTGTCAGAACTGAGTAGTATAAGACGGGCACGTGCCTTTTCAGACTCGGTCGCTAAGGTGTCGACGATATGCATAAATATGTCGGCTGCATCGCGGGTGCAGACAAGCTTGCAGTTGCCTACCACGGGATACACTAACGAAAGCATCGACCGCTCACTTTCCAAATCAGCATGAGCATTATGTGAATGACTGAACCATGGTTGCTTGACGACGGTGGTGTGAGAAAAGTCAGATGCGAGGGCAACTAGGAGGGACGTGTCAATGTTCAGAACTTCCGAAAAGCTTGCTTTTGGGCTTGGGGCCATTGCGTGAAGGAGACTGTCTGAGAGCGAGGGAGCTGGCGACAGAGTGTCGCCGCAAATTGGCAGGACACTTAGCTCACGGCAAGCTTTCAGAATTGTGTCGACTGAAGGATGAACGCCTTCCTTAATCCGTGGCAAGACCAGAAAAGCACGTGGGCTTTTCGTTTGAATGCGATGTCCCTTAGCTGAAATAGCTAGGGTTTTCGCTAGTTTCAACAGAGGAATATCGCCCATGTAGTTTTGAAAAGTCGCTTCGGCGTCTTCCTCGCCATCACTGTCCCCGAGATAGACTGCCTCTTTGGCCAAATCAAACAGCAACCTTTTATTGTCAATTGATGACACCTTGTACCACGACTTTCCCCCATCGGCAATCACGTCAATGATAAAATTGCCTGACCGGATGGGTCGCGATTCGCCCTGGGTTCGAACGATACGTGTCCCTGGTGCCAAGATCTGTTTCTTAAAGGGACCAGTAGACACGGCACATCGAAATCTCACAATATCCCGCGATCTCTTCGCTGTTTCCCAAACAGGTTCAAGAAACGCAAGATTATTTGACCGTGCGCGATGCGATGCCAGAAGGTCCCCTGATTTGATATCATGGATGATTCTCTCCAGACTTTCTGCCTCGGTTCGAAGCTCGTTGGCGAAAGATGCACACATATACCTTGTTGGTGAGTGTTGAAAGCCATCGTACACTCGTGTGACATGCTCTGCAAACCGCTGGAGTTCCGATTGCAGTGACTTGGCACGCTGGAGCAACTCTTCACTTGCAGCCATCTAAGGGGTATCCTTTTTTTTGTTGGGTGAGATTGAAAAGGGGCGGGGTCCAGCACGGGGAGTAACTTCCCGTTGAATGGTGGCAATCCGATATTTTGCCGTTTGTGGCGGTGTCGCACAGCCAATTTCACCCCTGGTTTCACACGTGTCATTGTACAACTTATTGCATACATGTATGTACCTAACCTAACCTACGGCAGAGATTGTTTGCTTGTTATGTGGATGCTGAAATGAAACTGCTGCCTGGCAAAGCTCGTGAATACTTTTTCCCCAGTCGCCTGACATGCAGTTCGCCATTTGCTTTCTTGTCGATTACCTAGTTTTTATGCAGCCTCGAAAATTACCTAGGTATAAATATCAATTGGCCTGCCGGAACTAATATCATCTCCTGTAGCCAGACAATATTGAACGGCTGCACGCTTGACGCAACACCAATTACTTTTGGCTGCCCGCTACGACACATGCACGAAAATGCCGCTCAAGATCATTATCTGTGGTGGCGGGATCGGGGGGCTTTCAGCTGCGGGATACCTTCGTGCTAAGCACGATGTCACTGTACTCGAGCGGGGAGCACTTGACTTTGCGGCGGATGACTATGGACTCTCGGTAGTTGCCAACTCTTTCAATCTACTACAAAAAGCAGGAATCAAATCAGAAAATTTAGATATGGTTATTATGACACACGTCGTATGTAACATCAGTTGGCATTTTTCACCTTCCGACCTACCTATCCCGGGACTCAAGGCTTCCTATTCGAGCTCATATAGGAGTTATCCAGAAGTTATTACTTGCAAGACAGGCTTCGATCCGTCAAAGCTCTTACGAGAAGTTATTACTAACCCACGTTGCTTCAGTGGATGAGAGATTCGAACAATAAAGAATTGAGTACGAAGCATTTCGATACGAGGGCGAGGTTTGGCGGCGCGCCCTCTGTCTTACTCAAGCGAGCCAAATTGCAACAGGAGCTGATGCGATTCGCGACCAGCGCTGAATTCGCTGGAACACCTGCTGAAGTCATCCAGGGTGCTAAGGTGACCCGAGTCGATGCTCTTGCCGGCAAGGTGTGGACCAAAGATGGTCGAGTTTTTGAAGGTGACCTCATTGTCGGTGCCGACGGTATCTATTCGATTGTTCGCAGTGCTGTCCTCGGAGGACAAGATACATGTATCTCATCGACAATAAGGAGTTATGATACGATGACATTTATGACACAGTTATCTATCGATGATCTTCAGTCTGACCCCAATTTTGCTTATCTTTCATCCCCGACAAGCCAGGCTGGACTCTGCAGCATCCAGTCGGGACCTGGGGTAAAAAACAAACGTATCCTCACCTACCACACTTCACCGCACAGCCTACAAGTCGTCGGCTACACCTCCGAGAACGAGTTTGCTGGGGAATTTGAGTCTGCCAAAACCGCCATCATCAGAGATATTCCTGTGTCGAGAGTGGTCGAGGATTTTGCTACGCATTTCACAGACAGTGTTGTCAATCTTTTTCGACATAACAAGATCGATGCCTGGAGGATTCGCGATGTGGCACCGTTGGACAGTTGGTTCTCTGGCAAGGCGTTACTAATCGGAGATGCTGCACATGCAGTTTCGCCTCACGCGGGACAAGGATGCAACATCACTATTGAAGATGCGGAGGCGTTGGGGTTTCTCCTAAGAGATGTAGAATCTTCTGAGGGCCTCCCGGTCGCCTTGCAGATGTTCATGTCGCTGCGGAAGGCCCGGGTAGACTTTATCACGCGTCGCTCACGCGAGCTTGGTGATATACGAACGGATGAAGACAAGACTAAAGAACCCATCACGCCCGAGAAGTTTGCTAGAGAGGTGTATACTTACCAGGGTGCAGAACAAGCATTGAGGGCACCGAAGCCTCCTGCTTCAGGGATAAGCCAGTAGAATCGCTTGAGCATAGGTAGCTTACGTTGTTCTTCTTACAATAATTTCAGGGTGCTGTGACTGGACAATTGAACCGGTCTCTCATTTAACCGATATTACAACATAGTAGGTTTTGGAGGTTCTACTGAAAATTCCATGGCAGCTGGAATTTTCGCGCGTGTTAAACATACATATCTGTGACACGGCAGGGTTTCAAATTACCTAGGTAAGTACCTATCCTGTTCTCAAAAATTACTGGTCCCTATGTAGGTAGGTACCCAAGCAGAATTAGAGCACATTTCCTCCCTAAGTACCTAGGTATCTAGCTCTATGCTTTGCTGTATGGTTATAATCCAAAGTGAATGCGTATTTTGCCATTCTATTCAACTTTAAGAGCCCGGGTTCCGACAAGTTTGTGAAGATATGGTACCTAAGAACGAGCGGAGTTGTTTCGAAGCTGTCCAGCCTTTGCCGCTTGGGCCTAACTTGGCTCAATTGATCATCATCACATCCGTAACAATGCTCATCGGAAACACTATGCGTCAATGCCTAATGGATTTTATATATAATTTAATAGTTGAGGACGATGATAAACCCTCCAAAAGAGTGTTATTCTTGAGAGACAATGAAGGTTCTTTTTTTAACAATGTGGAAGTCTACGATAATATTACTAGGTGCGATTGTGACGGTGTCGGGCGCTAGAGCAGGTACGGCACGTCGGCAAAATTGTCCCAACTATCACGTCTTCGGTGCTCGCGAGACCACTGCGCCGCCCGGTTTCGGCTCGGCCTCGACGGTCGTCAACCTTGTCCAACAAGCAAATGCCGGTGGTACGTCTGAAGTTATCGAGTATCCTGCCGCGGGCGGGAATGTGTATGCAGCCAGTGTCGCCGCTGGTGTGATCGCGGTAGCAAATCAGACAGCCGCATTCAACCAAATGTGTCCCGAGTCCAAGATCGTCATGGTCGGGTACTCACAGGTGAGCCTGTCGCTTGCAAGAACCTGCTTCGTAGTAACACTAATCTCGGGATAAGGGTGCACAAATCATAGATGACGCTTTCTGTGGCGGACCGGATGGGTCCAGCTTGAACACTACAGCAGCAAGCGTCTCAACAGAGGTTGGCAAAATAATCGCCGCCATCGTCTTAATGGGAAATCCGCGGCATGTCGATGGTCTTTCTTTCAACGTTGGCAATGCGACAGCAGGCGGAGTAGGTTACCGAGATTTTTTTCTCCTTTTTTCTTCTTCGTTATTCAAACTAACAAACTAACCAGATAAAATAGTTCGCTGCTCGTCCTGTTGGATTTCGATGCCCAGCTTTCGAAAGTAGGATACAGGCGTACTGTGATGCAGAAGACCCATTCTGTGCTAAAGGAAACAGTTCGGCGACGCATCAGGGCTATGGACGGGAGTACGGACAAGTCGCCCTCGAATTTGTAAATAGTAAGTTGGAGAGCTCCACTGGGATGGCCTCCAATGGAACTAATATTGCGGTCGCTGGTGAGGTATCGGCACTGGGTTTGTTACGCTGGAGATATCTATGGATGTGCATGGCACTTAGTTACGCATTTTCCACCATGTTCTAAGATAGTTAGATCTGTAAGAATTTCGAGGTTTAAGCAATCTCTCAATGAAATAATGAAACTAAAGATCTTAAAGATGAGGAATTGATGGTCTCATGCGTGTATCCTTGGTCAACTGAGCACTGCCATATCGAATGCATCTTGCAATCATTTTACAACTCTTCGTCCCCATCATCTAAATTAGTAGGAGAGTCCAGGTCCGCAAACAGTCTAACACCCCAACTCTTGCCGGGGTTGTTCATCCGGATCTTCTTATCTTGGGCCCGGATAGCTTCCATCTCGTCTTCTGTGAAGCTGATTTTTAACGCACCAAGGTTTTCGGCAATATGCTTCTCGTGTATGCTCTTAGGAATGACAATGGTGCCTCTTTGGATGCCCCAAGCGAGCACGACTTGTGGTACAGTCGCATTCTTCTCACCAGCCAAACGGACGAAGAAAGGGTCTTCCAATATAATCTTAACGTCGCTATCGTATGTCGGGTTGGTATTTGCGAGTGGGGAGTATGCGATAACCTTAACGCCGATCTCTTTATGAAAATCGACGAAGTCCTGCTGTTGCAGGTAAGGGTGCGTTTCAAATTCGTGTGCATATGGACAAATCGTGCACTTCAACAATATAATTAGTAATCATTCCTTGGAGTAAGGATTTTGAGCGGTTGAAGCATATTCGGAGTCACAACCCCTGGGCAACTCCCAAACAAGTACAAGTTCGAGAAGGTGGTTTTTCGACTCCGGACATTACATACCATTTCCATGATGGCTTCAACATCTTTCTTAGCAAAATTAGAGATACCGATATATCGGGTCAGGTTGGCTCGGACGAGATTTTCCATAACCCTCCAAGTATCAAAAATAGATGTTTTCTCGTCCAACTTAGTACCTTCACCAGGAATAAAAGCGACCGGCCAATGCATTAGGTATAGGTCTAGATATTCCACGCCAAGGTCTAGTATTGACTTCTTGATGGCAGCAGTGGCCTCATCAGGTCGATGGTGTTCGTTCCACAATTTGCTGGTTACCCAGATGTCTTCTCGGGCAACGTTTGCTCCCGCAATTCCTTTGCCGGTCTGGTCCTCATTCCCTACAGTTCATATTAGTTTCTAATATTCTTGCTAGTCTTGTCTGAAATGAGTAGTTCTTACGATATATGAGAGCGGCGTCGATGTGATTGTATCCGGAGTCTAGGGCATATCCGACAGCATGCGCAACCTCGAAAAAACTCATAAGCATCTCGTCGAATGCGTTCTATTCAGGAACTCTTAACATACATTTTCCCTGTCAGAAAGCCAAGTGCCTAAGCCGAAATGAGGTATGTTGCGAACTTCTGCGGTGACGCGAAGGGCCATCACAGAGAGGAGGATGCAAATGGTTGTAGCTATCTTAGACACAGTTGATAGAGCCCAAACGAACGCCATCTCGAAATACGTTCTGTTTACTCACACGGCTAATGTGTTGACTGAGATTGAGAATATATGTGGTAAATATATAGGTATGGATCGAATTCTCCGCAGCTAGGCTTCTAATGATAAGAAGATCTATTATAAGAGAAGTCCCCACAGGTGCGTTGCGACGGTACTTTATTTATAACAATGATGTATGACATCATTACGCTACGACTTTTCACACTCACGACGTTTAGACCAGCGATAAATGGTACCTAACTAACCTTGAAGCCTCTCAGACTGCTGTTGGAGACACCGCTCGGATGGAAAACTACGCCCATGCAGTAGGCATTAGGGAACAGACGATACACTACGAATTTATATAGATGTAATGCCCACCGTCCCACACAGAAAGATAGTTAAATGCTTATTTGGCAAGGGCCGTGTCCTGTAATCAAGCATATTGAATTACCAGGGCTCATGGCTAAGTACGGAAATATTGATTCCTCGGCCATGCTACCGCAAACTAAGACGCGCGAAGGAACAGTAGATGGACGAGACACCACGGAAAGACACATTAAGTAAATATAAAACTATTAAACCCCCTCTGATCTGATTGATAGCCACAAGAAAATATCGTACTCAAAGAAGTAGTCTAATGACCCCCTTGTTAGCGCTCAAGATTTGACCAACAACAATCGATTCTGTCGAAACTCAACGCTTGATCATGACTTCCAAAGATCTCTCACCTCCCCTCAATCTATATACTTCTACCTGCTCTATCTGTGTTATTATGGTTCAAATGACCTGTGATGAGATGCGTGGGAAACTTCGTGAGCGACGTCCAGACACGAAGTTGGAGTTGAGGTCCGCGGCATGGATATCAGTCCTATAGGACATGAACAACTGAGCAAGTTCTACTTGCTCGACAACAACCCAGAGGGCTCTGTCCCCGTTCCCGTTAGCGATGAGTTTATCGGTCGTCCCATGCCTGAGTCATTTGACCTAACCGCCTGGTACCCAAGCTTGCTCTAGCTTCAGCATAACACATTGGCGTATTATATGTGGCTCAACATTTTCTAATAGAACCTTCGCCAGGACGAAGAAATAGGCGGATACTCATTCTGATGTTGATATTGTGGAACAACGAAGCCCGTACGCGCACTTTCTGCGCCAAGATTGTTGCATTGATGGGAAAACCGCCCGGACGAGAAGGATCGGTTCATTTATATCTTCGGGCCTGAGCCGACGGTGCTTGATACACATTTCTTGGACGAGTGTACGAGAAGGAAGGATTCGATCTTCTATCGTCCTCTTTGGTTTATTGGCATGACTAGGTAGATTAGAAAGACAGATATGTGGAAATGGGCCGTGGACGGACCGTGCCCGCTAGAATGACCCTTCTTTCAATGTAATAGAGCAAAGAAAGCTATCTCTCGGGTCTCTATGTGTTCCAACCAACCTTTCTATAGCCCATGTATCTACGAATGAAGCCTACTAGGAAATTCGTACCGTCTCCGTGCCTTATCGATGTATAGAATTCTTAAACTCCGAGGCAAATTACCCGGATAGCCGGGGGAAAGGGGGAGGGGGGCGTAGTATTAGTCGGGCTTTGGGGGTCCGATTAGAGCAGTCCTCCCTTTTTAAATTAAAACATGAGGGGTCTTCAACATACTAGAGTTCAGTTCTCCCAACAGTTTCTTTCATGACAGTGGCGCTGAATGTGCAGTAGGATCCTTTGTTCAAGGTTGAAAATCAACAGTGTGTTAGTAATATGTTGTTAAAATGGTATGTTATCCCAACTTAGCCTCATATTTGTAATTAACGAAGGATATCTAGGCGCAAATTCCGAAGCCAGCGGTCTGCCTGGATGTAGTAGTAATTGGTGGTGGTATAAGTGGTCTAGCAACTGCTGTAGAGACGGCATTTCACGGCCATCGTGTTACCATCTTTGAGACTGCAGGAGGACTTCATGAGGTATCACGACGCTTAATCGATCATATCAAGGGCTGTGATGCGATCGCTAACGCCCCTGGAGATAGGGGCTGGAATACAAATTTCTCCAAATTCATCCCGAATACTGCAACGCTGGGGTCTTCGGGATGACCTGTGGGCATCGGCTTCCGAGCCAGTAGAACTCGTGGTTCGTCGGTACACCGGTGAACTCTTAGTCTTAGAGAAAGATTTCAACAAGATGGTACGAGAAAAGTATGGTGCCCCTTTCGTCGAACTACATCGTGTCGACCTTCAAACAGCACTTTACGCTCGCGCCAAAGAACTCGGGGTACATTTCAAGTTTGGAACAAAAGTTAGCTGTGTGAATTATATAACGGGAGAAATTATGAGCCAACTCGGAGAGAGGGTGCGGGGCGACTTAGTTGTTGCGGCCGACGGCTTATGGTCTCTTTGCCGCGCGCAATTCCTTCCTAAGGATTTCGAGGGTGTACCGAGGCCAACTGGCGACTTAGCATACCGATTAGTCCTTACGCTAGATCAAATACACGACCCCGAACTAAGGGAATGGGTGAGCAAGCCGACGTGTCATATATGGATCGGGCCCAGATCTCACGTGGTTGGATATTCTTTACGAGGCGAGACCGAATTCAACCTTGTGTTGATAACTCCTGATGATCTTCCGAATGGTATTAGCCGACAAGCTGGCTGCGCCGAGGAAATGAGAGCACTCTTCAACGACTGGGATCCGATCTTAAACAAGTTTCTGGCTCCGGTTAATTCGGTAAAGAAGTGGAAGCTCATGCATCGTAAGGTCTCTTGATTGATAATACATCTGACTCCTCTGAATACTACCCGGATTCTAATAGGTTACAGGAAAGGAGATGCGAAGGTGGATTCAAGACACCGAGAATAGTAACTTTGTATTTGTGTAAGTTCATATGTAGTTTTATTCATTGTTTGCCTAGCTAATATCTACTTGGAAGTGGTGACTCCTGTCATCCAATGCTGCCATATCTTGGCCAGGGAGCCAACTCCGCTATTGAAGATGGCGCCGTCCTTGGCCGCTTGCTAGGACACATCCAGACTAAGGAGCAGATTGGGAAAGCGTTGAGAATATACGAGAAGCTTCGGAAGCCACGAGGAGATGCCATCGTAAAGGAAACGTTCGAACAGGTAGGCAAATCGAAGAAATGCTATAGTCACCAGGTTCCTACGAATGCTAGCTGACAACTCCTTATTGCAATTAGCGCGAAATTTTCCATATGATTGATGGCCCTGAGCAACAGGCAAGAGATGAGTTACTCCAAGCACAAATAGATGGAGGAGCTAAGGAAGGCCCTTTCCCAATTCGATGGTGCTGCCCTCGAGTTCAGAAGTGGCTATTTGGTTACGATGCTTGCAGGGAAGTTGATGCGGCCGTCAAAATGGACCCTTTTACCCCCACGAAGGACGCATAAGAGGATCCGAGCTATGAAGACAATGGTATTGCTATCGAAAACTAAATCTACCATAGTTTCAATAGATCTTAGTAGAAACGTGGAGATAACCGAGCGTTCCAGATGAGGCTAACACAAAATCTTTACAGAACACATGAACCTGTGGTTGTGGGCTCGAACTGTGGTAAAATGTCTTGTTTAAGTAGGATATGGACATTGATCTTAGTCTTGCTGGAAGTTTTTCTTCTATTGCTCAAATCTCAGGTAGCTTGGATCCATGTATCATTACCATAATAATTCATCCCTAAGTTCCGATCTGAATAAATCATGGTTAGGATACAGGGCTATTAGCAGGGTGTATAATTCACAACTTGTGGTCTGGCTTCTCGCCTGGGTTTGACGTGCGTTGAATTATACCATCCTGGTATCCGGTTGCAACGTGAACACCCTTCGGACTCCATATCTTGCTCATAATAATGCCTCGAGAGGCCTCAACCCTGGGGAAACAGGCCTCTTGAACCCACCATTCATCTTCTCCGTAAGCAATCATCGCATCTTCAGGATTAACGTGTACCACAAAAGAGTAACTCAAACTCGCAGCGCGACCAAAATTGTGGCCAAATCCAACATGGTTTCCCACCATCCTAGCGTATTGAAACATGTCGTGTTAGTATTCGAAGCCCGACTCTCAGAAAGATCGGCATATCTCCCTGGTTAACCAACACCTGAGGAAATACGGTAGGTGGGAATAAATTATAAAAAGCTCTGACTTACTGCAAGAAGTCAGTGACCGCAACGTGAACGATAGCCTGGGAAACAGAGATTCGAAACTCCAGCATAGCATTGCATACATACCAGTAAACCGTTTCTATCGGCTTCGTAGGCGTGAGTTAAGATATGAGCATCCGGGTTTTCCGGTAAGGGAGCGACAGGTCGATAGAGCAAGAGCTCGCGGCGCTCATCAAGAGCTTTACCCTCGTTATACGCGGCGAGGTCGACCTTTTTCATATCAACCACCGGGAATGTGCCGGGGTTCTTCATTGGAAACGCCTCCACCATCCCGTCGATATCGACGTGCGGTGCAGGACCCCATTGGGACGATGGCCTCGAGTCCAAGATGTCCGCAAATCGTTTTTGCACTGGCAATTCCTGAGCCTTGTGCTGAGAGACTACAGATGGTCTAAAGGATACTAGAGCATTGAAACAGACCGGGCCAAGAGGGAGATCGGCATCAGCTAATGGGAAGTGATCCCCTGCTTTATTTGTGCTTGGCGATAGGGGTTGCCTGACTGTGACAAGAAGATTGTGGAAGCCAGGGTTCGGGGCGACGGTGGTCACACTATATACGAATGGACGATCTATAAAGCCCGCTTCTGAAAAATAGCCATGGATAGTCTACGTGCGTCAGCGAGACTTCAACAAGACTGACTGTGGTATGAAATTTTTGAGAAGCAGCGGGCGCATTGCCCCAATCCCATTCATTGATCACAAAAGGGAGGTAAGATCTCAAAACATTAGTTTGATCTTTAGGAATAGTTCTACGTACATGAATCCCAAATTTCCTTTGAGAGTCGTTGTTGTGAGAAGAAGCCTGTGCTTGCATCTGTGAAAACGTGATCGAAGCAGCCAGGCCAGCCTGGCTGTAGACGTGACCGCCATATGCAGCTTGCCTTTTGAAAGGCTTAAATTGTCCGTGACTGGTTTTCCCACTGGCAATTGGGATATCGCCTTCTGGAGACCATGCCCTTCTTTGACTCATGTATCGCTTGGTGGTGTTTCCGCTCTCTGCTTTGTTAGGGAGAGGAATAAGGCTCATTACCTCTTGAAACGTGAGGCGCTTATCAGGGGTTGCGTCTGGGGACATGACAAATACAGTTATTTCTCGTCACCTTAGTAAAGAAATGCCTATTATGAAAAAGTCAAACTACATCTAGGACTCTAGGATCCGAGGGAACCTTAGGTATGAAATTAGGTACCTACCTAGTACCAGTTAAAGTAACCTCGGAAGCCGGGCGAAAAGTACCGAGGATAGGAGGTACATACATGTACCCGACATGTACCTATGTAGGTAGGTAGGTACCTAGGTACCTAGCCACGTGACAGATAAGTAATCTTCCTATATGCATGTACATGTACATAGGTATCGTGCTACGCCCAACTTACATAATTCAAATTTCAACTCCGTAGCTTATTGTTATTTCCTGCCCTGGGAGGAAGAGAACGCTTCATGTTGGTGTTAGGTACCAATGTTAGAACCCTATCAATGCTAGAACGATGTTATACACGCCCGAACATTTCTCCATTCCTCATTTCGTTTCTACCTAACTGGCTACCTACCTCCTACCTCTGTAATTAGGTAGATATAATATGCATCCATACCCTGGAATATTGGCCCAACGGAACATTACATACACTGCCAACTAGAGCCGTCATTCTGTGGTCCTTGGCCATCCCATTTCGCCGATTGGGGGAACATACATATAGGTCTCTGCCGATACAGAACGAGATTCTGCAGCGTCGCGTCCGTGAAATTGAATTCGGACGCAACGATCTGAGACACCGCGTTGCCATTCTCGACCCAGTCCATCAATGCGAGCAGGGCATCATGTTTTTTGTCGTTATTGCCGAGTGGCACTGAGTAGCCGGCGTTGTACGGCGGTCGTTGCTTCGCTTGACCAGCGCCGCCTTTTATTTTATAAGTTATCTCTTTAGTGGGAGGGTCTATGACGAGGTCGTTACGTACCCATCATCCAAGGAGCCTTAACGTTGCCAGGAGTCCCCCAACAGTGGGACATACCTGGAATCTGAAAATAGCGGAAGAAGTCGTCGATATTTCCCATTACTTCAACGGTCCTATTATAATAGAGAGTCGTGTGCTCCAATGGTACAGTGGCGTCTGCCATACCACCGTACAAAACTAGTAGATAAAGTCAGTTTCCCCAAACGAAAGAACACTGCAAAGAAATATTTAAAAGGGAAATATGTAAGGTAAGTTGATAATTATAGCTACACTTACTTATTTTACCTCTGTTCCTAAAGCTGCCGAGGTCGTACTGATCTGCAGTGGCCTGCACTGAATTCTCGTCACGAGCTCTCGAGTCATCTACCACGGTATCGTTATACGAAGTGATCTGCCAATTGGGGCCATAGTCCATGAATGTTCGTTCATATTGCGCATCGAAATTCCTCCTCACGTTATTGGGGTCGTTTGGATCAGCTGGAAAGAGGAATGTTGCCCACTCTGCTTCCGAGCTGTAGTCTAAGCCTTTATATACGAATTGCCCATTTTCAGTGATGTAGTCGCTATACATCTTCTTTGCTGTTTCTATTTGTGCTGCAGTCCAGCAGGCAGTCTTATTTGTTGCCACATCACAGCGGATTGCGGAAAGATCGAACTGCTCTCTACAGGCCGAGGGCGAACTGACTATGTTATCTTGCACGCCATCGAGTGCGTCGCATTGTGATAACACTTCTGCCTGGAGCCGTGAGAAGAGATTCGTGTCGTTAAGACTACTCTTAGCATTCTCTGGAATATTCCACGTTGCGAGTTTTGAAACCCATGGCATTAGATTCTTCGTATCCCAAGCAGGGGCCCCAATCAAGGCCCCGTCAAAGATATCAGGCTTCCTCTGTATCTGTTTTAAACCTTGCCTCCCACCTGTCGAGCAACCGCTATAATATGAGTAGGCGATAGGGCGGTCATTATAGAAGTCCTGAATTAGTGATTTGCCTAGAATTATAGAACCTTCCATTGCTTGATAGGCCCAGTTGACCCTGGTTTGTTGGCTTGTCGGCCACGTCAAGTCGCCTTGGCCGGAGTTGTGACCTGTATCGGTAGAGAGGCTCGCCATCCCGTATTGGGCTCCAGGTCCCATATCAAGCCAATTGATGCCACCGAGGAATGAATAACTTCCTACAACAAGAAGTCTCGAATTCCATGTGTCGGGGAGAAACAAGCCGAAACGGTAGCTGGCTGTCTCGTTGTTGATTATTACGGCGCAAAGCGAAGGAAGCCCTAGGACAATTGACGGATATCCTCGATTTCCGTTCTCGACAAACGATCCGGTAGTGACATCCTGCACTCGCTCGACGGATATTCCGTCGGGGACGATCCCTTTAAAATAATCTAGTGTGCACTCCGCCGATTGGCGAGGTAGCTTCGCATGCGGTGCACCACAAACATGATAGGCAAGAAAGCTTATCCAGGCCCAGATAGCTGGGATCATTAAAGTGACCATTTGGATAATTGCGGTGAAGAGTAAATCACTCAATGACCTAGTCCTACCGATAGCCTAGGATCGAGTAGCAGACGGCAACTTTCATATACATATATGTCAACCTGTTGGGGGATACCTTTGTTCCTTTGTCAGCTGACTCTTCGTATTGTGTATATAAGCCGCTTATTGTTGAGCTCGTAAGGATGGCTTGTTGCCGCTAAAGGGGGCGTTCTACATAACTGGCATCTGACCTATCTGGTTGGCTAAGGGTGAGACTATCGCGGGTTGTTTGCTAGTTTTCGGGCAGCATTGCTGATATTATTGGACTAACAGCCTAGTCTAAAGCATCGGATGAAGTTTTCTTTGAACATCCGAATTCAGAGGGGTTCTGAGCAGATGACTCTTTTAGCTTCCCCTTGCTTCCCCAGATCTCTTTCACCACATGTTCCAAAGTTAGGCTCAAAGTGGGTTTCTATGACGTGAAGCTATGAAAACAATCTTGGAATCCAGTCTATAGGTACCTATCTAGTGATTGCAAGCATGCACCGGGACAAGCGGAAGAAAATCTGACGGCAGTGATGTACATTTCCAGAAATCCCCATCCCTTTACCACTGTTGAACTCGGTCTATCCCGTGCATTCATCAATAAGAGCCACGGTATGAGAATGTCGCGGATACCACCACATTCTCGCGACCTCGGTCATAGGGTTACCTACCTACCAAGCCAATGTATATTGTGCCCAGTTACACTATTGCCGATTGCACAAGAATACCCCACGGGGTCTCGAAAAATTATTTGTTTCTTGAGGCAAATCCAAATTCCTATCAGCGAGCATTCCAACTGCACAAGCCAGAAAACGTCATTGGGCTATGTAACCCTACCTATAAGCCAATGATCCAATCCGTGGATTTGGTACTTTGTTCTGCAGCCCTCTCCGCATCACTCCACAGTGCATGTGCTCTTCGGGTGTCATACTAGGGCTTACGAAGGCATCTGCCTATCAGACTTTAGGTCAGAAAATCCCGAAAGTGACGACACCTTTGCGAACCACGTTACCTAAGTAAGATTGAGTGGCTGAACAGCGGCAGCTTTGACGTCTGTCAATGGATGCAGGTCTCGTAAGCTCTAACTACATGTTACTGCGTGGCTTAAATCATACGATCATCTGTTTTTTCCCTAGGCTTCCTTCCGAATCTATACACGTTCTTCGCCAACCATGGCCACAACACGAAGTGTGAGCCATCGGTATTGGCTATAAGATTTTTCCGAACAGAAATATAATGCCAGATGCAATCACTAGGTACTAGCGACAGTGTCGGGAACAACTAAATCAACTACACCAAATGGTAGACTTCGGACCACTATCCGGCCCGTGTACTCGTGTAAGTACCAGATAGTGGTCCGAAATCCACCATTTGGTGTAGTTGATTTAGTTGTTCCCGACACTGGTCTAACGAATTGCCATAGAACCCAAGGTATGGCGTTTAGCCTGGCTAAAGCTTGATACATATTTAATGGTCTCTCTAGAGTCTTGTAGGAAAACTATCCTGTAAATATTAGTATGCTTCCTGGCTAGGTCTCGAGTTATTAGATGTTGTGCTTTAACTAGCTGCTTCTATGTTAACATAATGTTATATGATGCATTCATATTGATCTTTAATATAACGACCTATTTAAAATGGGAAGTTCTAATACTCTTCTTATCTAGGTACACTTAGGCAGATATCTCATAAATATTGATTGATGATGTTTTGTCGCACAAAATTTTGAGAGTTGAAGTTGCATAACTGCAGTGTCATCTAAACTATTAAATCGATTATTGCGTGATGAAGACTTTTCACGTCATAAGTATTTGCGGGCATCCTGGATTTTTGCCCGGAATATATTCCAAGAATACCGATCTAAAATCAAGATACTAATTCCTTTCCGGGATGCAGTATATGTCATATTTAGTCTATTTTAAGTAAGGTAGACCGCAGCAATGACCTGCGTGAGTTGTGTAGGAAAATGATAGGGTTGGATTCATGCGGTGGCATGCAGCCACGAGGTGGCTATTTTATATGCTGATTCTCTAACTAATTCACTCCACATGCCACCTTGCAACATTCCATCAGATGTGTTCTCTAGTAGTAATGACGACTTGCCATTGATTTTCCACTGCAGATGTTTGTCAACTCCTTTTATAGTAGGAAAGACTATTCATAAGCCATCGTCATTTAACTTCTAGTTCTATGCCAACCTGCGGCAGGTACGCCAAGCTTTTTAGCGCGTATAAAATGACCAACGAGAACACTTCAAATCGAGTATAGTGGAGTATACTGAACTTTTAAACCAATCATGAATTAACGGTTTTGTACTAGGCCCCCACAAAGCGTTAACAAAATTATGGAACTCTTTGATTGAATACACTCCTACAACTCGCATATGCGAAAGCGGTCTATTATGTCGGAAACAGGTAATTATGGAAATTGATGTGCAATTATTGATCCCCATGGAGATCTTATCATTAGCGAAGAAGGTAGCAGTCGAACTCTTCTTTTTTCCCGACACATTTACACGAATTTTATCCGGTTCTAGAAGGGTTACAGCCTGGGAATTGCAGGCATGGGGGATAAATGTCAGGGCAAGATACTATATAGATTCTTCCGGCGGGAACCAATTATAGGAGGCGAGTGGACACTCATCTTTGATTCCTATTTTCGTTCCCAAGGTACTGTTCTACTTATTGCCGGTGACTTCCGCTCTTTAGAAATAGCTTCGAATGAGAGGTGCCGCCACCTAAGTGCTACCATCATGAAGGCCTCTATCTCCATCGCGAGTATTATTCTCGCGATATCTGCTCTGGCAATAGACACGCCGCCTCCACAGTTACCAATCATCTTAGGAATTGTATCAGACACCCCGGGCCAATGTTCACCTGGGCAGAGCATTAACATCAGTTTCCTTGGGGAGGGAAACCAACTCAGAATTGATCTTCCTAATATGCGATTTGGCACAGAAGGACACGGCAGAACGGATGAACACGCTCTATGTCAGTTCACCGTAGAGTTTACATCCTGGTGGTACAAGTATCGCTTCTCAATTCAGGATGTGACGTACAAAGGGCACCTGAATTCAACAATTGGAGTACAGCTCTATCAATTGACAGCCAACACTGTCTTTAGATATGAAAATCGAAAGCTTAACCCTGGTCGAGCGCCACCCGATATATGGAATTTATCGACATCGACAATGGTAAGTCTATTTGTCTTTTACCTACCTGACACTCTGCAGCATCTTCTTAGTTCAGACAATGCCGGTTGTAACTAACAAACTTACAGATCGATAATAAGGTCGAAACGGCGATTGGTGGCGATGGGAACTTTGACGACAATTTTGAAGTACACCAGAATAATTCTCATTTGGAATGGTCGACGTGTATGGACGGTGGTGAGGGAACAGGCGACTTTAAGACAAAGCTTTCATTTATCCTTACAGCGACAACAAGTGATAAAACTGGCGAAGGTATCGGCGTCTTGACTCGTGGGATGACGTTTGACTTTGGGATGGGGTGGGAGCAATGCTATCCTGACCGAAACGTTAAAAATGCTTGGGGCCAAATACGAATCGATGACTGGTCGGTCTGTACTTACAACAGTTCTAATCAGACTTCACGCGCAACCTCACGAGCATTGCGGCATGGCCCAGTTCTATACTATTAGTTTATTCCGGAAAGATTGATGGCCATAGTTGGCGTATGAAAGCAATCACATCTGGTCTCGTATTAACACAGACGATTCACCTAAGTAATACTAATGCTGATATCTAATACGCAAGCAACTCTACATTTTACACAAGAAAATGCTGGATAGTGCATTAAATTTAGTCGTAATTTAAGGAACTGCATTGAATCTTGTGGGCTTGCTGCAAATTAGAACTCATGTGCCATGGTATTAAACTACCTACGGCGATGCGGTGAAAACCATAGCATCAAGACGTCCGTAAATACTGTCATGTTTCTTTATTGCGGCCAATTGCGAGTTGTGACAGTGGCTGCATGGTAGTCCTAATATCTCAAAGAGTATTTCTCGGATGGTTAATACTGTATACCTATACGTACCTAGGTAGTTTAATAGGGGGTTGATACGCTATATGTCGGTATTAGTTATTGAATGTAACTGCAGGAGTCTCGGGCTCTTTTAAACTACAAAACAATATAGAGAGCCGGTTTCCCGTGGCCCACTGGCAGGGTCGCTGCCTAGGTTATGGGACAAACAATTACTATATGGATTCCAAGAAGGAGGGATCAACTGTATGTCTACTTATATTGGCTCTTAGTTTCAACCAATGTTGTTTCTTATAGCCTCTGAGAAATTGCTAGATTCGCGATATTATTTACTGACTTTCAAGGTAGTGGTTCGTAGTCTACCAAGGAATACTGATCTAAGCTTGTACGGTACCCCCGGTATTTTTGATGCGAGTCCTGAGAGCCACGCTCGCCAACGTATTGCGATTGGTTCTAGCACGAATTCTATGGAAGTTCGATATAGAATTGGTTCAATCGGAAATCATTCGTCATCTGGAATTGAGAGCCATTGTTCTTCAGGTTAGTACCGAGAAAACCCGCTTCAAAATAATTTGGGTCTGAATCCCAATCACTGAGAGTCCGCAGCTCTGTAATTTGAGGTACGGAAATCCATGGAATTGCCAACATGCTGGCCGCCTATTCAGCAAAATTTGAGATTGAGTATAAACCCAAATAATTAATACGGGTTGGATCTGGATAGTTACTCGAAACATGCCATATCAAAATGTTGCATGTTAGTTACGAACTGTTTGACACGCCCCCAAATGCCAGAATATATAAATGAAGGGTACATTCTGAACATTATATTAACATAGCTGGAAAGCCATAGAGCAAAGAAATGTCGGCAACTGTTGATTCGAAATGTCAGCGATCGCGTCTGGTGAGCTCTCAACGCGAGTGCTATGGCTCAAATCATGATCGTGATTAAGGGGCAAGGTCTAAGATGGGGGGCCTCTCATATTAAACTTCTTCCACCTAACACTCCTTCATTCCCAGGTATCGGGATGGACGGTTTCTGAGAAAGACAGATTTAAGCAATAGATACTATAATGATTGGATTAACTTGAAGAGATAGTATTGAATTAGATTTACCTATGTGGTAGAGCTATCACAAGTGCACGTTACAGATTACCTAGCAAGACTCTTAGAGGGCTCAAGTACCTTAAGGCCAATAGCACTCAAAAACAATGCTACCTAAATCAGTAGCCAGTTCCGCGACAAATATTAGATTGAAAGGAGGCCGGTATTGGGCTTCTGCTAAGCATATGCACCAGCTCCCTAGTTTCGTAGGCTCAAATCAGTCCTTCTAAGTGCGCCTTTATCTGGACAGCCACGAGTCTCGAGTAGTAACGGCATACAGCGAGGTTTCCACCGTGAAACCAAAGGCCGGGATGACCACTTGGTCGCCACATTACTCTCGTCTCGCCCTCATCGTCATAACCCCATACGTTGGAAACTTTACTCGCGACCTCCTCTCCAAATATGGCTTCGGTAACTGTTTTCATGTTCTGGTAACCTGTTGCACAAACGATCTCGTCCGCTTCCAGCTCAGTTCCATCCTCAAGCCTCACACCCCGCGGTAGGATCTCACTAACGCCGAAGCCGTGTTTGACCTTGATCTTGTTGTCAATGATTAGCTGCGAGGTGCCAACGTCGATGTAATATCCACCGCCTCGTTGCAAATATTTAATCCACAAGCCGCAATTCATTGGTCCACGGTCCGTTCTAAAATTTGCCTTGTTGAGGCCCTCGAGAACCTCCTTGTCCTGCACTTCTTGGAGCTCGTTGATGTCTGCATTGATTGCCTTGTACAATTCACTCGGCCTGCTCCAGGTGTGGAGGTCCGCTACCTCGGTCGGGGGGCCATCCTCGCAGTACAAGGGCGCGCACAGCAGCTCCAGCACCGCCCTACTGCTCATCACGGTAGTAGACGATCGCTGGACGATAGTCACATCGTACCCACTTTCGTAAAAGTCTTGCGAAATGTCAAGGGCGGAGTTGCAAGCGCCAATTACGACCGCTTTCCTTCCTTTGGTGTCTTTCTTAGCCCCTTGAAATTCGGAGGAATGGCATAACACATCGCCCTCAAAGCTTTCCATGCCTTTGAAATCCGGAAAGTTCTTCTTTCCAGAATGACCCGTCGCCTGGACGATATGCTTCGGATGCATGACTCGAACATCGACACTACCATCTTCTTTCCTTCTTTTTAGCACTGCGACCCACTGCTTCTCTGGGTTGAAACATGTGTTAGTATTCGAAACCTAACCTTCTAGAAATATCAACGCATTTCCCTGGTTTACCTAACCTAGAGAAATATGATAGTTGGGAACAACATAGGAGAAGTATCTAACTTACTACAAGACATTAGCGGGGTGTTTCGAGAATTATAGGTTGAAAATGATGATGTGGGACGTTTTCATACATACCTATTTTCATCCCATTTACTATATTCCAGACTTGTTGCATTCCAAATATTGAGCTCCAGCATCTGGGCATACGAATTCAAAAAATCCGCTAGCTTGTCTTTGGGGGTAAACACTGGCCAGAAGTCGCCGAAAGGTATATATGGCATATGATCATACCAAACAGGGTCGTGAAGTACGAGTTGATGGTATCGCTTCCTCCAGTTATCTCCAATGTTGTCTTGTACATCAATGACGAGAGTTGTGACATTGAGCATCTTCAATCGAGCATGAACCGAGAGGCCGGCTTGACCACAGCCTTGTATAGGTATGTAAGTCACCACTGAGAGTTGACTAGACAGTTTGACATTTAGAACTTACCAATGACAAGTACGTCGGGATCCCCATTTTCGAAGTTGGTTTCTACCTGCCTTCTCTCAAGCCAGTTTTTCCTGTCGATATGTAGGCCATGATTAGCACCTCTTGGCCTTAAGGGGCCCAATGGCTCCGAGTTGCCACGAAGCTGATTCATGGACGTGTACAAAGTCCAAATTTTCCATTCACGCGCATGATCCTGAATGAGACGGATGACTCCAGGACCGGCACCATGCTTGGTTGAGGCATGTACGAAGACTTGAATTCCATAAGCGGACCCATTACCCCGGAATGCAACCAGTGTTGGGCTAACATTCTTTCCCGAATACTCATGAGTGATTGCAATATTCACCAGGTGATGGCCCTCGTCTAAGAAGGAAACAATCTTGTCCCTTCCCTTTAAAGTTCGAAAATCCCAGGTCAAACCAAGATGATCTCGCCAGTAGCCGTTCTCGACAAAGAGGTCCGCAACAGCCGTATGCTCTTTTCGAGATAGTGATTCATTGAGGGAGTCAACGATCCGAGAAGCCTCAGCAGGTGCATCTGCCGTCTCATCTTTAGCTGTCACGGGCCATGATGCAATAGGGATGTCCACAGATCCAGGCACCACTCGCTGGCTTGATGGAAGAGAAGCTTGTGTTTCCATGGTTGCAGTTTTTCAAAGAAGTCGATCCAGTACGGAGTAGGGCAACCCCAGGCCTAACACACGAGAAAGCTGGGAGTTCCAATATAAGAATTTATACTCCCCCCTCCTTGTGAGTAGAAGCACCCTACGAGACCCCGCACGTTTTGCGGTAACCACGGGTAGACAGAAGCACTTGACGATGCATGTTTCTCCATCAACATGCCACAAATGAAGCGTGGCTTAGCAAATCTGGTATGAATCGTCACGGGAGATGCACCTCATCACCCCGCATTGCACCTACGTGGTGTTACGAATACCGATCAGAGATTGCCCTCTCCTCTTTTGTTACAGAGTGATCTGGGGCAACTAGCGTCCGGATGGCCGTCGGAATAGCTAGAGCCAGGTAGGTCATTTGAATTACATAGCATGCTAAGGACGAATCCAAGGCCAAGATCATCATCGAAGCCCGTCTTCTCGAGTTCTTAATCCTAGTTTACGTGCAGGCGTATGAAGCACGGCGGCTCGTGATGTGCCTAGGGTCGTACTCTGCTGTTGGAGAAATTGTGGTATACAGTTTTTATTCGGTCTCGCATAAAGTCGAAGCGACTCTCCCGTATTTCTCTGTGCATACTTATCGGTTGATTGGCTGTTCATGGGGAAATCTCTAAAGCTGAAGGGCGTGTCTTGTTGCATGTATGGTTAGGGTACGTATTTTCGAGAATAATTTGACTGTGTGGATCGCGACTCGGGCTTTCAATAAAAACACCCCTCTCGGCTTCTCGGCCGAATATATGTACCCCGCGATGATTACATGTATGTAGCGACAAAAGAGCTATGTCTTACCACTCGACTACTAATCCTTATATTATAGAAATAGCCCAGTGCAAGTATCGCACTTGCTTCCGGCATCTAGGATTGAGTAACAGGCCGATGATGGTTGATATTTACTAATAGTACCTAGGTAGGTATGTATGTGGTTGGCAAAGAGCGACGTACATAGGTATGGAGCCAACTAGGTAGCCAGTAGCGTAGGCGAGCACTAAATAGTGGCGTAAAAAGGAATGAAATCATGACTTAGGGCCCAACACTCTTTTCAGCTCTCCCTTGAGTCGCAGACCGCCCTATTATTACTTCCCCCAACAAGGCTCCGTTACCGCTTGTTTTCCGCCTTCCTTTACGGGTTCATCCAGCTGGACGCGCGCAGATCAAGAGCTTCATATTGTTCTGTTGCCGTCGCATTTTCCAAAGAAACCCCTTCAACTGGCTCTTACGACAATAGCGCCCGCCATGACTAAGCACTCTGGTTCTTCCATGCACCGGGTCCCGTCGTCGGGAGCAGTTGAGCACGGCTACCCGAGCGGGCATCTCGGTCACCTCACCGCGCACGAGGAGCAAGCTCTGGTAGACTTCAAGACTCTTTTGGAGGAGAAGAGTTTATATCAGCCCGGGAGTCCACCATCGCACGACGATGCCACGCTCCTGTGCGTATAGAACTACTACCCGCACCACAGAAAGTCCAGTGCTGATATTATTACCAACGTGCTAGCCGATTCCTGCGAGCACGGAAGTTCGTCCCAGAAGACGCGTACGTGCAATTTAGCGAAACCGAGCACTTCCGCAAGGCAAACCAGATTGAAGTTCTCTACGACACAATCGACATCGACTCGTATGAGGCTTCTAGGAAACTGGTAAGTGTCTCGGAAGAAGGGTGCTGCAGAATTCCCTAGCGCAATTGCTCACTGCTGCTCGGTCCTATCCATATAGTATCCTCGATTCACCGGTCGACGTGACAAACGGTGCGCATTGCAAGGTGCCCAACGAAAGATCCGAGCCAAAACGAACTAACGGTTTTCTTGTCAGGGGTATTCCGATCTATGTATTTCAAATCCGTCATCTCGACTCCCACGCAGTGTCCAAATATGAAAAGTCGATGGAGACCACCTATAGCAGAGCCAAGACAGACGGGAAGACACCTCCCAAGCTATTGCGACTCTTCGCACTTTACGAGAACCTGACCAGATTCGTCCAACCGCTGTCTTCCGAGTGCGTCGATCGTCCCCATCCTGATACCCCGATCACCTTGAGCACCAACATCGTCGACATCTCGCACGTCAGTCTGCGCATGTTCTGGAACCTAAAGGCACACATGCAGGCGGCAAGCCAGCTGGCGACCGCGCATTATCCCGAGACACTCGACCGTGCGTCCTCGTTTTCATAACATGTCGTATAGCCTATCGTGATGTACTAATACCGAGTGGCTGCGTCTAGGTATTTTCATCATCGGGGCGCCTATGTTCTTCTCGACCGTATGGGGCTGGATCAAGCGCTGGTTTGACCCTGTTACTGTGTCCAAGATCTTCATCCTCCCGGAACACGACGTTCTGCCCGTCCTCACGACTTTCATGCACATCAAAGATATCCCAAAGAGTTACGGCGGCGAGCTGGAATGGGACTTTTTCGACGAGCCTGCTTGGGACGACGAGGTCAAACGGATGTGCCAATGGGAGAATGGGCATACCACTTTCCCCCAAGGTCCTTTGTATTGGAGACCAATCGACGACGGTAAGCGACTCGAATGCGTTGCGGTGGGTACCAAAGACGCGACAGATAGAAGGGAACGAGTGTGTACCATCGCCAGGGCTAGCCCACCCAAATCTACCGAAGTCACACTTGTTTCCACTACGGTATCCCAGACGGACGACGCACCGGAAGGCGAAGAAACCTTTGCGACACCCTTGGAGAAACCAGTTGTAATCGGTGGTGAAGGGCCGACGGCGAATGTTGCAGCTCTGCCGACCGCCGAAAGCAACTAGTAAAGGGGGCAATGGTTATTTCAATTTCACCCGAACCTGAATTCGGAATTGTAGCATTATAGAAATTGGACATGAGACATAAGAGCCCCTGAAGGATAGGTTACATACCTAGGTACAAATACCTACCTGGTTGTATATGACGTACACCTAACACTACATCGAACATGGGGCGGTCACTCAACGTATTAGATCAAGATTATCTGGTTAAGGGGGAGGGTGGTGGAGGACATTGGCGCAATTCTGGCATTGAAGTATGTCTGTATATGTGTTTGCTTTTCCACGAGACAACGGTTTGGCAATGTAGGTACCTAGATACCCAATCCATCGAGTACCAAGAGCATTATATATAATCGTCCCGATCTCCCAACGCCTACCGTCTTAGACCTCATTCCATCTTTCTTATTGGATGGCCGCGAATGTGTGTCCCGATATGCCTTCTATGACCTTATTCCCATCCCAAATGTCTGGCATAATGTCGTTAACCGTACGAATCGTTTAAACCCCTCGTCGCCTCCTCCACTCTTTAATCCCGTTCACGACTTCGTTCCACGTAACGCCATCCCTGACTAGCCACATTGTGACTCCAAGTGACTCGGTATCTCTATTTCTACTCTCGTCGTCGAAGAAAAGCATCTCCGTATGCGGGATACCCGTCTTCTTCCCCAACGCTTCGAAGTGCCGTATCTTGCTGCTCGGGTAGATCTCCAAGCCCGCGTCGAAGAATTCGATCGCCTTCCTCGTCTTATCCTTCTTACCTCCCTCGGCAGCGCCGCCGCTACTATCCTCTAGCACGCTGCTCGCGGGCGGCACGTGCAACAGCTTAAGCATCTCACGGCCCAGGTCGGGCGCGTGGGTGCGACTAGCTACGGCTAGCTTGACGCCGGCGAGGGCGAGGCCGTGTAGGACCGAGGGCACGTCATCGTAGAAGGCGAAGGTCTCGCCAATCTTATCGGTGCAGGCGTTGTGTGCCGGATTTGGGCGCAGAGGCGGGTACACGTGAGTGTCGACCCAGAAAGGCCATAGCGTATAATCGAGGTCGAAAACGACAGCCCTCGGGAGCGGTTGGCCGTCGCTGAGGATGGAGGGCAGGCTCGTCGGCGCTGTACCGGTTAGGGTTGGTTGCTTAGATAACTTCTTCGGCATGTCCGCACAAGGGGAGGATGGCAGAAATAGGAGGAATAGGAGGAATATTGGCTGCGACTTCGGGATCGACTAACGTAACCTTATTCATCGATTACATAGGTAGATACATGGTTATTGGTTCCACTACATAGGCTACGGCCATGAAAATATTACCGATGCCCGATGATCCAATCCTATTGGAGCCCCGCCATTTTCCTCCATTCCCGTCATTTTCCCTCCACCTGCTCCACTCAAATCTTAAGCTTCAAGCTCCGGAGGGGCAGTACCTACCTTAGATGAGTTATACGTCATTCTCCCTGGTCCGTTTCCGACCCATTTCTCCAAATCGTGCCAGCTCCAAGAACTCCAACTTACGAGCCGACTGTGCGAGACCGGGAAGATTATTACATGAGCATTATTTATCGATCCAGCCAATTTCTAAGCTATGCGTAACCTTACCAACCCCATCGGAATTTCTGCATCGGTTCTGAGATCCTTGGCATCGAAGCTACGCGAGGCACTATGGCATTGCCTGGTCTCAAACTTGGGTGGTGGCTCGGGTAGCTACTCCTTAAACGTACGTAGTTCGGGATCTTGGGGTTGAGATCCCCACACAACACCAGCGAATTGTGAACTGCCGAACGTGTTCCATGGCAGAAACACCAACGTCCCAGTGCCATGTGGGGTCGCGGCCGGCGGGGACAACCTGTCACACACATTTTGGCAGTCCGGAATGTGTGCTTTGAACGGCTGAAAGGCTTTCAATATGTAGTCTTTGGGCAGTATACATAGTATGCTACGAAAAAGGCTACGTATGACTGCATAGGTAGGGTCATTGATCCGCCGCTGTGCCTGCGGACGGACTCCTCCACCCACCCTCCCCGACTTTAACCGTTTCATACGCCTATATAGTATATAATATGCTTGGGTCCGGCTTGTTACGAACCATTGGGGGCTGTCTCCCGTGTGACCTTATCTATAATACCATCTGGCCTGGAATGAGCCACCACCCCACGTTCGTACCGACCCCAACAACTCACATAAGCTGAGAAGACGACAAGGCGAGAACAGCTCAACATGGCGACGGCACCTCGGAAGATCACGCTTAAGCGCATAGCCCACGTTTATTACAAGTACTCGGACATGGACAAAGCGGTGACGTTCTTGAACGATTTTGGCTTCACCGAGGAAAAGAAGATTTCCGATGGCAAGATCTATTTCAGAGGATATGGGACAGAACCGTGGGTGCTCTGTGCTATTAAGGCAGATAAGGCCGAATTTGGTGGGGCCGGCTTTGTCGTTGAATCGGAGGAGGACCTACAGATCGCGGCTGAAACACTTCCAACGGCAACCAAGATTTATGAGCTACAAGATGCCCCGGGCGGGGGCAAGGGCGTGACCTTCTACGACCCCGTTGACGGGTTCCCGATGCACCTCGTATACGGCCAGGAGCAAGTACAGATGTTGGATATTCCGTTGCCACACGAGCCCGTGAACTACGTGAGGAGCCTTGAACTAGTTGGCCCCTGAGGTCTCATACTAACGAAGCAACGATGCAGCCAACTGAGAAGAATCGGCCTGCCAACCAATTCCAACGGTTCGAGAAGCGGCCAGCGCCGGTCCATAAGCTAGGCCACTTCGGTGTAAGGACGACCAACTTCGCGAAGGCTTTTAAGTTTTACTGCGATCACTTCAACTTTTTAGCGAGTGATGTATGGATGGTTTCTTATATACCTATCTATCAGGCACGAAGCTTACATTTATGCAACAGCTCGTTCACGATGCTAATAATATCGACCGGACGGTGTTCTTCCGGTTGAATAGGGGAGACGAACAAGTTGACCACCACGTGTTCTTTTTCGCCGAGGGCAAGTCTTTTAGAGTCCACCACTCCTCGTTCGAGACGCACGATTTCGATACACAAGTCCTCGGCCACGATTGGCTACGGGAGAGGGGCTACAAGAACTGTTGGGGTGTTGGAAGGCACGTTCTTGGCAGCCAAATTTTCGATTACTGGTACGCATATTCCAGCTCATTCGTCACTTTTATCAGTGTGCGACGTGTGAGGCCTGAACTAACTATAGTCTAGGTATGACCCGGACAGATTTATGATGGAGCACTACGTCGATGGGGATCTGGTGACTGCTGCGGCGCCGACACATCGCTCGCAAGCCGGTCCGGGTAGTCTGCATGTCTGGGGTAAGTACTGCCAAAGTCTTGGATAAGACGGCCCTAACTAACTGACTATTATAACAGGCCCTGATGTTCCCAGCGATTTCTTGGCTTCGGAGTAGGCAATCACGGAAAAGCATCTAAGTTTTTTTTTTTTTTTTAGTTTTTTTTTTGGCTTAACCGATAAGTGCTCGCTAGTAGCCGGGTAAGTGTGTACTTATCTAATTTTATGTACCGGTATCAATGGAATTGTAGACATTGAAATGAATGGCGATTTATAATACCCTTCCAACCGAATTAATAGTTCTGTGACTTACTGAGCAATTGTGTTAGTACCCTCAAAACGAGTTGTCGCTCATGTATTCCTCGCAGTTGATGTATGTCTCGGTGTGACGGCTGTTTATTTAGGATAAGGCAAGATGAAAAGAGCTGCTGCGCCTACGTTGGTTTTGACGGTGCCCAGCGTAGAAGAGTTTTAGTTGAACCCGAGTACGCAACTTGACGTTGCTGTACTAACAGTCCGGCTCGTCCGGATTATCAGATTTGGAAATATTTTATTCATTTTATTACAAGGCAGCAAGTATGACTTTGCTATGTACAGTTGGGCCACTTGCAAAAGGCCCTCCAATTTAGCGAGCCACGGAAATGTCGATTGCCCTATCAATCAAGTATGATCACCGCCACTATCGCCGACATGGACCGAGCTACCTACATAGTAGAACTGACGGTTAAGTAACAGCGTAGCTAGTAAACCAATTCTGCGTAGTCCCCAGTGAATGGTAGACATGCCTGTTTATTTAAAACCCACACACCGAACCTAAGGCAGCGTGTGAGGGTTAGATTAAATCGTGCAGCCATCATGATGTGACTACGGCGACTTAAACCCTAGGTGCATTGTTAGCATACGAATTAATTATGCTGCACTAGCGAAGGGTTATTACCTTCGCATCTGGTCTGTATTCAGCGACCAAGAGCGTAGAGGGCTTATCTTCCCCAGGTATGCGTGAAGCCAGTTATATTTGAAGGCTATACTTCAACCTCCGTCCTTCAAATCATAGGGAGCCGGAAGCTTGTAGTCATATAAATCTGCCTCGCATGACTAGTCGGCGCCAGACAGCTTCTTCATCCTCGTCTTGATCGGCTGAAGCGGCCGGGGTATGATCGACAGGGTCGGGGTTCTCGCACAACTCGAGAAAGTCTTCCGCCATTCTCTCGCCGGGCGTGAATCCAAGATTTCGCAATGTGTCAAACGGTGTCGAGTCAAGCCTACTCAAAATTAGAACTATGTGTGGTATATATGGTTGTCAACAATCCTTACCACCGCGAAGTGTCATCAAAATGGAGTTCGTTATTTTCGTTGGTCATAGGGGGTGGATTATTCAATTCGTGGTACTGAGACATGTTCGCCGACGGGTTTATGCTCATTCGTCTTTCTGGTACTATGTGCTCACTCGGATTTCGTGAGCAGCTTCCATAGCCATCAACAGAACCATTTGACCCGAAGGGCGTGGCGCGGGTAGATAAAGATGCCGCCACACGATCCATACGAAAATCATGAGGACCATCTTCAGAGAAGTCCGGATGATTGGGTTGGATTGGATTCCGGGGGGGTTGGAATACACGTTTTCGGATGTCCTCGCTCTGAATATATATGTCGCCGGGGTCTTGCGGGGCGCCGTGAGGATTTACCTGACAATGTTGTGATACCGAAGCACATGACGTTGATCGGTTAGATCGACCAGATATGCCCCTAGCCGGGTCAGGTTGGTGATGTAGATTTGACGGCTGGCCACCACCTATTTCACCACGCATTTGAGAGAGGATTGGCGAAACGTGTTCATCCAATGGAGGGAGAAGCAAATCAGGGGTTTCTCCATTCTGCAAGAATCTACCAAGCCTACTTTCGTTGAATCGGTTGACCAATTCCGCCTGATTTTCGTTGTTCTTGTAATAGTCGAGATTAGGGATTTCGGTGCTGCCGTATGTGCCGCCGCGCAAAACTTGTAGGACTATGTCCTCAAGTTCAGGCTTTGCTTGGAGGACTATGGCCCACAGACGCTCGCCATTTTGTCCAGTGTATCCGCTACGAGGACCTCGTTTGCGTACGGGCCTGTTGTAGGTGCATTCTGTGCCGGCGCGTATGCATACACTGCACTTGGGGACAGCATTGTCGCATGGTTGATGCTGCGAGTTGCAACGGTCGCAAGCACGACTAGCCTTGCGCTTTTTCGACGCTCGCTTGCCGTCATCACTCTCAACATCACTCATAGCCCCCACCGTGCGCCTTGGTACATGAACCGTTCGTTGCACGCCAGCCTCGAGTTGCCGTCCTCTCCGTGAGCAGACGTGCAGAGGTCTCAATTCGATGCCAAGAGTTATGAGTGAATTCGCGACGCCTGTCTACCCCTTTTAGGATGACTGCATCGGGGCTGGACGCATGTAGTTATTTGAATAATTAGTAGCAACCAGACTGCATTGAGGCTGCAGGTCGAGTGTTAATTTGAAGTTATTCCTTTGTCTTTTACTCTGACTATCCGGTTGCCGGGTCGCAATTGTGAGATGAAATTACCGGCACCGAGTGAGAAAGCACAAGATCCAGATCCCCCCTGTCCACGCGGGGTTATCTCCGGCGTAACCAAGTTGTGGCTTGGCTCTCTAGGTACCTATGTAGGTCTACGATACAGGGGCCTTTCGTGGCTAGTGGGTTGATGAGGACTAACTTTCCTCATCTTATTGCCGATCACCTTGCCGCGCCGCGCTCTCTTTCATAGGCTAGCGATCCAGGAATGTGGTGACTTACTCAATGAGCTCAACTTCACTTTGCCTCCCTGTCTCGGAAATGAGAGATTCGTATAATTTTCATTACGAAGTAGAAGGAATCATGCTCGGCCTTTCATGGACTTATGAAATACCTCGTTGCTAACGCCGCCGAGCAATCTCATCTCACCTGTCTTCGTCAAATAGCACTGGAAGCTTTCCATTGCCACGTCAAACACTCATACCCTTGATTGGCACTCATCATCGCGGTGTCTAGTCCCATTCCCCCAATGGGATGTGGCACTATTTGGAATACCGCTGACTTCATATGGGAAGCCCAACAAAGACTGATGGTCAAAATCCAAGTTTTCGGCTGAGGTCCTTCTAAATCGATACCTACAATCTACCTCGGGGCGTTGAAATGGCAATGATAGAGTCAACTGTAATAATTGATGAGCCACTCATGCCTACATCGAGGATTAAGCGCAGGGTATTTCCTGCCGACTCTTCCGTTATTCTAGTGGGATGCCGTGGTGCTGGGAAACGGACACTCGGGTTCATTGCCGCGAAGCATCTTGGCCGTCGGCTTGTCACTGAGGATCACTCATTCGAACAGTCTACTGGCTGTTCAAGAGCTACTTTCTTGCAAAAATATGGCCGAGAAACATTTAATCAACAGATGGCAATTGTGCTTGCTCAAATGCTCAAGTTGAATCAAACCGACTGTGTTATAGAGTGTGGGACAGGCACGCTATCCCCTGATATAGAAGAAATAATCAAGGGCTACGTCGAGACGAACCCCATCGTTTACATCCATCGCGATAAAGAAGACCTCTACAAGCTGTTAAAGCTACCAGTGGCAGATGCAGAACGTCTTCTCCTCACTGACCAAAGACATCGCGAGTTCTCCAATCTAGAATTCTTCAATCTCTTCGATCCCAGTGGCGAGGGCCAAATAACCGAAGACTGTCCTTTACGTTCCGCCTCTACAAGCTCTGCCAGACTCGTGGAAGCGAAACAAGATTTCAGAAACTTTCTCGACCACATCTTTGGCCATGGACTAACGCGATCCTGGGTATCAAATCCTTTTTCGATGAAGGCAATACCTCCAGAATACCGGAGTCACACATTCGTCTTTTGCCTGAGACTTTCCACCCTGATCGGCCTAGACGTTGATCTGGCTACATTAGAAGCCCCTGGCGAGGCCGTTGAGTTGATAATTGATACTTGGCCAAGCAATATACTCGATCTCATCGCAGCTCAAGTGGCTTTGATTCGTCGCAAACTAGATATTCCGATCATCTATAATGTGGAAGAGAACCCGCGAGAAGAACGCAAAAGACCCATAGAAGAAAGAGATGCCATGGATCTTGAACTAATGCTTCAAGGCCTTCGACTAGGAGTGGAATATCTGAGTCTTGATCTCGAAAGGAGCCCACAACTGATTTCCCATATTCTTTCTATGCGAGGAAGGACCAAAATAATTGGGAACTATGTCGTGAAGGGATTCGGCGCCCCGCAGTGGACCGGTAACATTTATGTCGAGCGCTACCTGCTCGCTCAACGACTCGGGTGCCATATCGTCCGCATTGCTCGGTTCTGTGCCGTGGATAGGGCTGATGAACTTCGTCAAATTTTTATTGATAGGATCCACGCTTTACCAGAGCCAAAACCATGTATCATCGCTTACGATTTCTCGGTATTCGGTGTTGTGACGCCCTTTCAAGGGGAAAGCATGAACCCCGTTGGACATGATACTCTTGAAAAATCCGCGCGAGAACATATGGTTGGTGTAAGTACAACGCGAGGCACATTACGCGACATTTTTCGAAAAGGGTGGTTTCAACCGCTCAACTTCTATACGCTGGGATCAAACGTGTACTATTCTGCTTCGCCCTCAATGCACCGAGCAGCATATGAGCATTACATGATGCCACACACTTTTGACGCAAAGCGCTGTAGCTTGCTTGAAGAGGTCGACCGGGTTCGACGGGAACCCGGCTTTGGCGGCGCCTCGTTGACAGCACCTTTCAAGGTTGCCATCATGCAGCGCCTTGATCATCTAAGCACACACGCTATCGCGATCGGTGCGGTCAACACACTTTTGCCACTGCGTGGAGACACAGACTCGATCCTAGACCATGCCAATGCCCGAAATAGAGCTGGCTCTGCCAATAAATTTTACGGCGACAACACGGATTGGAGTTCTATTATGACTTGTTTACGACGAGCTATCAGCCCTAGAAATTCGGTGCAGCCGTCTAGGACAACAGCTCTGGTGATTGGGGCAGGAGGAATGGCTCGCGCAGCCATTTATGCTCTAATCAAACTAGGTTGCAGAATGATCTTCATTTATAATAGAACAAGGGCAAAAGCAGAAGACGTAGCGAGGCATTTCAACATGTTTGCCACGGAGCAGGGACTTCTTGGTCGCCAAAATGAAGGGGAGCAGATCTGTCGAGTCATCGGATCAGCTAGCGACACGTGGCCAGAGGGCTACCAGCAACCAACGATGATCATTTCTTGTATCCCGGCATCCGGCACAGATGACAATCCTCCTGTGGACTTTAGAATGCCTTCTCAATGGCTAAGAAGTCCTACTGGAGGCGCGGTTATTGAGGTATGAAAGACCTGTATCATCTTGCAAGATGAATTTTCTAACCTAGAAACATCGCACAGTTGGCATATGAGCCCCTAATAACGCCTCTTGTAGTCCAAGTGCGCAAGATTCGCGAGGAAGGTAATACATCGTGGGTAATTGTCGATGGCTTAGAGGTAGTGGGCGAAATGGCCATGGAGGCATTCGAGCTGATGACTGGACGCCAAGCACCTCGAAGGCTGATGCGACGAGTCTGTAACGAGACCTGGGAAAAGACAAGCGCGCCGTTTCAGCCACAACGGTAGCGAAGCATCTGCCTGCAAAATCAGGGTTACTACGCTAGAGAGGGCGATGCGACAAGTTACCAGTCCCATCTACTCAAAGTGACGTTCTCCGTAATGTGACGGACCGAAGGCCATAGTGAGGCTATAGAAACGCAACTGGGTACCACGGTGGGGGAGTGCAAGCATACCACCCGATCCATCATTTCAGTGTAAACAAAGTGATGCCATTTATTGGTATCGCAACCCAATTTCCGGTCTATTATAACGAGTACAGAGCCGTTGCCTACCTCACACGGGCGTATTCAACAACACAGGGGCTTGTCCTACAGGTTTGTTAAGAGGGTTGTCGGATATATCTGTGGGTTTGGATATGATGGTAGGATTTTACTAGGAAATGCACGGCCTTATAGACAGAATTTGGCTTGAGAGGAGAAAACCTGCTGCAATGAGTGAATTTGATTGTATCTACATACTTATAGCAAGACCTTGTGTCAAGTCTGGGGAAGTATGATCAAAGCTCGTGTAAGGATACTCCACTATGTATCATAGATTACCTAACTTATTGGAGAAGGGCTTCTCAGCAAAGCGAATGAAGGTCACGACAAGTGAATATTTGTAGGGGGCATAAGCAAAATAGGGAAAAGGGGGTAAAGGAAGAAAACGCGGCCGTGTCTTGGTTACGGTATATTGTACCGATTTAGACATCCAATCGCATTGTATGTGCAAGTATCTAGGAAATTAGTGTGCCATATCAAACGAGATAGTTGAACTCTTGATTACGATGCCATGAGCGACCCAAGCATTAAAAATATATTTGGGCGGTTCAGTCGCTTTGAGAGTTATACTAACTTCGAACCTATGGAATAATGAATATACACAAAGGTGAGTGGAGAGTAAATTCATGAGAAATATTGATCCAATAGATATCGAACTCGTCTGGCATGTGCCCTACATCTCCAAGCCGCCTCCAATACGTCCCTAGCACTTGAATATCCATAGTTCTGGAATCACCCTCTGTTTTGGGTGGTTCCTCTTCATTAAAGAAAGCCAGTAGATGAAATCGTTTTCTTGCTATCCGTTTGAATGGTCCCAAACTGCTCTTGTCAACGTAATATCCATCGTAGAATCCATGTCTGTCGTTTCAGTGTCGCTTATCTAGCACGACGCCTTCCTGAGTGTCGAGATATTTAGTCCAGTCGTCGAGGTTACCGCTTTTCGCTTTCCAAGCTTTTGCAACCCAGTAAGTCCAGGTTTCTTCAGTATCAACACTTTCCTTCAAGCCTGGTGACAAGAACAAAAGTGCCAAAACAACATTACAAGCTAGCCATAAATACGTTCGCGTTAGTGCAGGCATCCGAATATTCCCTTGGCCCCAGATGTACACCCAGTTATAGGCTAGTCGAATCAGAATGTATAATATCGAGTAAATATTAAGATATAGAATGTTCAATCGTTGTACATTAGCGGCGACGACTGAGGCAGCAAAGAGGGGCAAGTTTTCGAGCCCGTTTTGCAGAGCAGCCTCAGAACGGATGAGCTTGGCTCTGATCTGCTGCTTGTCAGTGAAACTCATGATTGGCTATCATGGCTCGGAGAAGGTACATACATCGAGGGGCAGGTGTTTGGCTTTTTGGATCCTTTCTGTATAGCCGCGCGGATCCTTTGGGTTGTACAATTCAAAGTTATCATCACCCTTTAGTTGCCCTCCGGGCCCGAAAATAGTCAAAGTAAGTCGACCCGACATAGCTACGAGCCATGCCACGATAATCTTAGAGTAATGTTAACGTATCTTTAGAACGAGATAAAGGGAAGGGACTTACCAGCCACCATGAGAGGTTATATTCCCCTAACCAGTTAAAACTCATTTTGCCTCTTTATGTCGCTAGTAGCTTAAACACGTACAACTCCAGCAGAAAGATCTCAATATAAGGCGAATGTGGTATACTTCAAGACATTAACGAAGTATAAGATGTAAAATTAAAAACAAGCTGCAAGGAAAGAACGAATATAAATGCAAGATTCAACTAGAAAAAAGATAAAGCATTTCTTATAACTGAAAGAACGGTAGAAGTTCATTTTCTCAAATCGGATATCCTATGCTTATAAAACAAGATGTGATGCTGAAAGCGGCATGCGAGTGGTTCCATAAAGATAAAAGTAACTTCATACTTAACAAAGAACCCAACTTCAGGTAAAGTAGTAAATATAATTATATAAACTAAACATACATCTAATTAGGTACATAGGTACCTAGTTTCAATGATACCTCATATATGTACTGAGAAAGTAAGCAATTTGCTCTATAAATAAAAGCGTTTATTACCACCTACTGAAAGGTAGGTAGGTATACGTATGATATTTGTTATATCACGATGGAGCTTTCGTTGTGGACCAAAAAAACGGCCTGTAGTCATTGATGTAAGTACAGCATGTACACTACAGAATGATGAGATGACATAGGCAAGCCCTCAACGGTATAATATAGGCTTCCACATTGAGTATATCAATTTTAAAACTTAAGCGGAAGTTAGACGCTGCGGAACTTCGTCTGTGGTGCTTTTCGCTAATCACCCAGGAGAGTAATTCAGCCCAACCTCGAGCAGCCTTGAACCTGCACAAAGAAAGGTCACTGAATACATGTAGGTACTCGTATATAGCCATGACGTACACAGATTGTGTAAACTTCGAAGGGGCAAGGGGGAAGGGGGGGTTTTAAACCTACATAGGTAGAACTCCATCACGAGTCGTGCTACCCAGCCCATTGACACTGTCGGTCCTACAGGGTCAGATGACCCCAAGTTCAATCAATGGATAGGATTTTCGATGATGACACCCCGTTCACGAGACACAGCCCCTTGCGATTATGTCATCTTTGATTCAACGACAATGTAGTTCGGGCATATTATTAGTACCTAGTACATACCGAATAACAACGCTAGGTCATGTAGGTACCTACATGTACATGTATAGCACTGTCCCACCTCCTAGTCGTCTTGCTTCTATTGTATTGTATGTACCTACATGTATGTAGTCTTCTGGTTTCGTCTCATAGAGGCGTCGAACATCGTTCGGGTTTCATAACGACCACCATTATTCTGCTTTTATATCTAATCAATGAGATTTGGAAGTCGGCTGTCAAGGGCTGGAGTTGGTCGCATATGTAATTCAGAGATAACCAGGTATATACGGTAATTTAACATAAATTAACAACTTCGAATCACCAACATCGATGCTGTAACGGTAAATGAGCTGCAGCGTCTTCTGAAAATGGACTGCCCGAGCTTAACTTCCCCATTTCACCCACACAGACAGGCACATGGGGTTTCTGATTTGTCCATGTCGTCTTATCGCAATCGCATGCAGGTTCGGCCGTGTGGAGGAGGGGCAGAGGGGCAGAGGGGCCACCGTAGCGCGCCTCGATTTGCCGATCTCCTAATGGAAGCAAGACATTCTGCATGATAGGATAGGTATCTTGCAGGAAACAAACAACCTTGCGGATGAGGCGTTGGATCATTATGGGAAATGCATGACTATCGCTGCATACCTAATTCTGTTGAGCATTATCATTTAGTACATAGTAGTGGAAGCTGAGGAGACATTTTCAGCCAAGGACATAACTCTCCTATGTTCATCGATTAGGGAACTCTGGGTCCGGCCTAGCCGCACGAAGACAAATATAGAATATCCAACATACCAGATGATATGCGAAATGATAAATGACAACTCGCAGGGTTGGTAGCACGGCCTGATGGCGAAGCAAGGCCGAGATTTGAATGTAGGTACAGCCTGATAAGGTTGGCGGTCGAAGAAGGTCCTGGAACAAGGTACCTAACTTTAGATAGCCGCCTGGGTTTCGTCATCTACAGTACCTACATGTATGTAATACATATGTACATATGTAAAGGCAACCTACGGTAGAACTAGGTACATCATAACCAACGAAGACACGAGGTCGCCGAGAGGTCACCAGCTCTCTCTAATAACAATCGCTGATACGCGATCGGAGGAATTGTCATCGTCACTAGTACTAATCGTCACACGCGCCACCTAAGTACCTACCTACTAGGTAAGTACATCTCAAAAGCTTTATCTTCAGACGCCCAACAAACGAACAGGAATGGCGCATGCAGTGGCAGAAAACCTACATATTAGCAAATTACCTACCTACCTTATGTATGTAGGCACCTATCAGTAAATTAGCGTAATTACCTAGGTACCTAGGTACACACCACGCGCTACGGGTACATAGTCTATTAAATCCATACATGCACGATAAGAGAACGAGACTGATGAATATGCCGACTCATAATCTACAGACCTAGGCTGCCTCTTCATATTATCTCCCCCTAATAGATAAACAACATACTGCCTTCTATCTATAGCTCCCCAATAATGCCGAACAAAGTATAACATAATCGCATTTTATGGTATCTGACAGATCTTTTGTTCTGCATTCAATTGCATAAGCGTCTGAGGTGTGCTTGTTTAGGTACTTACCTAGGTAGGTTTCCGTTTCAAAGAAACGCTGCGTCATCGTCCCCATCAAGCTGAAGCAGCAATCCGTCCGGGCCGTTATCGATTAGGACTGAACTGCAATTGCAACCATCGCATCGCTTTTGCCCCTTACCTATCTGAGTCACCCAGCCTTTGTCTCGCTCATCACGCTTTCCCACCTCTGACACAGCGGGTAACGAACAAAAGCCACGCTTCCCTATCACTTGACGTCTTCCCACTGGCTTACCTTCCAACTTCCCCGATCCTTTCACCATAGTAGAGACAAAGCCACTTTCCCCAACTCGCAAACAGCGAAACCAAGGAAAGCACGCAAGAATCGAGATTGCCATTCCCTTATCTCACCCACCCAAGGCAATCGTCATCTGTCTACCGTGTGACTCAAACCATCTCGTCTCCCCGATTACCTCCTTTCTCAGGTAGAAAACAACAACAAAAACAACAACACATTTAATCCTAAGCTCAACAAAACTTCTCTTCAAGTTTAACCTATAGCCAACAGTTCTTTTTCTCTGCTCATCTTCTGCAACCAACCAATAGACCTCGTATCTGCGCATATCGTCATTTTACTCTTGACCTCCTCCCATCAGCAGCCTGCTCTGTCGGAAAAGATACCCGCAAACTCTAGACGGCAGCTTGTGTCTTGCTAAGCTAGGCGTAATCTACCGAATCGTACTTGGAAATCATCCTCTTGCACGATTAGATCATCTTCCCCCCATCATGGCTTTTGATCAAACTCGAGACCTCCGAAGCTCAGCCCAGGACTCGAAGCGATTCAAAGAGCACGTTGAGAAATGGTCGCGGGGAACTCGGCCCTCGGCCGGGTGCAATTATATCTTCTACGAGGGACAGGTGGCCACAGGAAGCGAGAGCCAGCGTGAAAAGGTTCGGCCTGAACGACCCTTCAAGTAGGTCATGTCCCAGAATCGTGCACCAATGTGTTCCTAGACGGCAGAGTTAACAAGTTAGCCAACCCCGCTTGACAACTCAGAACATTGTCAAGCCGCGAGGAAGCGGCCAAGTACGGCACGACCTCCCAGGGAGCTATTCGCGTGCCAAGATGGAAGCGCTGGCCGAGTTGCAAGATTCCTCCAATGTCTCGCGATCCCTCCACGATCTCATGTCATCACCTCAGACCCGGCGAAGTCTTAGCGTCTCGGATAATATCTTGTATAGCTTCGATAGAACCGAGAGTCCGGGAAAGCCACTCTCGCTAGACGTATTCGTGAAGTCGAATCCGAAGGAGACGGAGAAGTTTGTGGAGAAGGAGTACGAGATCCTTGACTACAATGGTGATTCCCTTAAAGGCCGAAAGGCTCGGCAAAATCTTCGTCGCAAGAACCACGTGCCAGCTGTAGAAGAGCCCGACGTTGTTGAGGACGACGGCTTCGAGCTAGTGTAATCGAGGACGCTGCCCAAGTCGGGAGCGGGGCCGTGCGACCGACTTCATTGCTTCTTGACCGCGTCCAATGTTTTACCGGTATAATATTGATCGACCTTTCTTTACATTTCCCCATTCATTACCCCTTTGTTGTTTATACCTGATACGACCGAGATGATTCTTTGATTCTGTTTCTGGGAAAGGGGGGGGAGAAGGGTTTAACAGTAGACTTCTGATATCGCATCGACATCGCCCAAGCATACATAATTAGATGGCGGCGATCCGACGGCTTGTTATATTGTGCAATAACCTACCTGGGCGTCTAGTGGGTGGTGTCGACCTTAGACCAACCATTGGGATGGTGTGGCAGGGAGGAAGATGGCTCGGCGCCAAATGGTTTGGTAGGCATTCTTATGGATCGGGTGTCGGGACACATGTGTTGATATCCAGCGTGGAAACGTTCGGAATGCGTTGGTTTCTATTTTCGCTCTCGAAAAGCGTAGCACGATTCATCGCATAGAGATCATACGGCTCCAATACATACCACATCATTTCTCTCTCGAAATTCTCGCAGTGATTATTAGAAACCTTGTGTGATGCGATTTGAGTTCGAAGAGAGGGAAAGGCGGTGACGGTATTTGTTATGTTAAAAATAAAAAATTGCCAAATTTCGATCTGTGTTGTGTGTTACTTTTGTGGTCTGTGCTGATATTACATATGAATTATGGCTATGACTCTGATTGGTGAGAGCACGTCATTGGGCGGGCTAAAGAAAGGCCATATTTTAACTACGATTTCCAGCATCTTTCATATGAAGAATACATGTATTTCACATCATAATCGACTTATTATTATGAGACGTTCATCCGCCACCCTAAATATTCGGTGCATGCGAGAAATTTTCAGTTGGCACATTGCTCGCTATCGAGACAGCGAATCTTCAACAGCTTAGCTTATAAGCCACTTCGACGCAGCATGTCCGGCTTCAGATCCGTCACATTGCGCACCCCGGTTATTGCCAGGTTGATCTCGAGATCCTTTAAAAAGTCCAGCATGTTAGTTTCGTAGGTTTTCCAAGGGTCGATGGTCTAGTTTTAACTTACCGCGAGCAAGCAACGCAGCACGTGCAAGGCTCCTTCTTCTCCCTTAGCCCCTAGCCCATAGACAACTGGTCGGCCAACGAACACTGCTTTCGCGCCCAGTGCTAAAGCTTTGGTGATGTCCGCGCCAGTGCGAATACCACTGTCAAATAGAACTTCCACCCGGTCTCCGACCGCAAGTGCAACTTTCTCTAGCGCTTCCAAAGAGCCTTGGGCGCCATCGTATTGTCTGCCACCATGGTTCGAGACGATAATTCCATCAACACCTGCTTGTGCTGCAAGCTCGGCATCAGCAGCATGCTGGACTGTAACAACGTGAGTTCGTAATCACTCCTTTCGGTAAGAGTTTTCAGGGGTTGAAGCATGTCTAAAATGACACCTGATGTTACATACTGCCTTTAACTAAGATCTTCCCGTCCCATTCTCCGCGTAACCATTCAAGCTCGTGCCAGGAATGTGCCATGTCTATTTCCAAATTAGCTGTGCTCTCTTCACAGAGGTTTCAAGTGCGCTAGGAACATAAGGGAGGAAAGGGGGGCAGAGATATGCGAATTCATTATTCCAACAATAACTGGAGTAAAATATCCATGGTTGGATACTAACCTGGAAATATAGTGTTCTCCCACTCCAAGGCACCCTTCAGCACATCGTCGTCAACCTCATGCCCAACCCTCTCAAGGAATTTTCGGCGAAAGATCGGGTCCGTAAATCCCAAAGCAGTGCTGGCGCCTTTATAGAGCGGCAAATATGCGTTATCAAGGTCTAGCGGCCTCCAGCTCATGGAAAAAATATCGATTGTTATGACAAGAGCTGTATAACCAGCCTCCTTTGCGCGTCTTAGGATCGAGCGTGTTACATCTTGGTCAACCGACTGCGGCCAATAGAGCTGTAGCCAGCGAACAGTTGGCAAGCCGTTAGATCTAGAATCCTGAGCCTCCGCAACTGTCTCCGGTGCTTCGGAGGCGAAAGTTGATAAGACATAAGGTATGCCGAGTGACCCTGCTGCGCGTGCTACACCACTCTCTCCGTCACTATTCGAGAAGCGTCAGAGCCTACAAAAGAAACAAAATAATACTTTCTAGACGTGGTTTTCTTACGGATGAAAGATTTTGTTTACACCAACAGGCGCAATAGCGATTGGCGACGGCCATTCTTGTCCTAGGATTGTCACTTTCAACGACCTCTCGGTGTTACCCCTGACCTAATATTCAGAAACCAGCAATTAATTCTCTTAAGCCCTCACCTTAGATTTATCTCTTTCATAATTGCACCTTACCATACGTGGGACGATACTCCATTTATGGAAAGCCTCGCGATTCTTCCGGATAGTCTCGCCAGCTCCAGCACCGCCTTTCGCATAGTCGAAATCTCTAGGTTGCACTTTAACAACACGAATTAGTAATTTCTTCTTGAGGTCAGAGTTATAAAGGGCTGAAGCGTGTCTCGGGAGTAATAAGTCCTAAACAATACCCCCAAGCGAGTTCGACTGGGGGGAAAGGGGGGGCTTTGTCCCGACACAGGTTGGAAGGCAAAGAATAACTTCTCTAATGTTACATACTGACGGACTTTGCCGCAGCTTCCCAACCATTCGGATTGGTAGTGAGGGGAGGGAGAACGCCTCGCGTTCCGTTCATGTATATGGTATGTTGATATGCTGAGAATGTCTTCCTTCGGCTTCTAGCATCGGCATCGGGAAGTAACACAGGGGCTTTTGTCTCATTTACAGACATAAGATCGTTGTTAGACTCCATTACTTCTTGACGTAGAAATGATATGCAATGAATACGATAGGTAGGTAGGCAACGAGAGAATACCAAGAGTCCAAGACATAATATTATCTAGAAAACCAACGAAAATATATTAAGAATAGTGGACAAAGATCCCTACCTTAGGCAGATAACGAGGGAATATATCCCTGTATGTTATAACCGTTTTTACATCTCAACACGATTTACAGTATTAGTCATTTAGTATTACGAATTGCACCTCATTTTACGAGATTTGTGTGGTATCTACCTATTTTGCCTTGAGAAAAGCTTCCTTGAAGCGTTGTCCGAAACCAGCACCGTATTTTCTGTCTTACCTACCTACCTTTTAAACTTTAGACCGACTCACCCCGTCTTACTGCATGATTGACGGGGAGTATAAATCTGATGTAACGTCGTGACGGGTCCACAAGACAATCTTTTACTTCTTCATCCGACATGCATTGGTGTATACGTACTTTGGTTACTAGGTGATAAGTTCACATGATGTTTTTGACATTATGCACAATAGACACGTAACTCGCCTGGATTAGGTATTATTGCAATATCACATAATGGATTACACGAGTAATGGTACTGTAGCAGATTTCATCGTAGCTGTACACATTTACTCAAATCTAGCCTCAGGTATTGAAACCCGATCCAACTCAAGTGTGCCCCTTTCAAGAACTCACGTAAATAAGCCCCCAAAGTAAGAGCGTAGACACTATAAAGTCGTCATGTTCGTCGAATAGGTAAGATGGAGTATTCTATGAGTACATTCTATGAAGTTGTCTCTTTAAGATGGTTATGACTATAGACGTAGGTAGTACTGATATCCAACACTCATTATTTCTCCCATCTTACGGTAAGACAATAAGTACCGGCAATACTAATAGTAGACCACATGATATGAGTGAAACAAAAATTTGCTTATTTTTGTTCGGATGTCTTTAGCGCCTGGCTGAATTTACTGTTCTCCCTCAAGTGATGGCCGAATCGGATGAATGCAAATGGAATTATAGCCATTAACAAGCTCAAGAACCCAAGCAGACTCGTAGCCCAATGAACACCAAGGCGACCGTACATCGCATTCGTAGCAAGTGGGAGAACTGCCCCAACGACGCTCCTCGTGCCACTCGCGGCTGCTAGGGCGCTTGCTGCAAAGACGCCATAAGCGTCGGCAATGTAGTTGATAAGAGCCATGAAGATCAGAAGAAACCCAATGCCAAACGGAACACCTGCAATTGCTGGGACAATCCAATGTACCGAAGGCGTGGCCGACCAGGCGAGCCAGAAGATGGCTGCCGAGAATAGCGGACCTCCAAGGCAAGCAAGTGGGAGGCGACGATACTCTTCCACTTGGATCCAATGTCTTCCTCGCGCCTGAGCCCGCTGGTAAATGCAATCATACATTAGGTAAAGAATAAACGATAATAGTGCACCAACACCAACTAAGCTCCGAGGTTAGAGGGTCTTGCCGTGAGAGTATGCTGTTTAACTTACTAGGAATGAACATCAAGCCGCATTCTCCAGGTGTCAATCCGTACATGTCTTCGAAGATGATAGGATAGGATTCGAAAAACAAATAGAATATTGCGTACGTTAATGACAGGTAGAGACAGGAGAAAAGAACGATGCTTTCTGTGCATACCATATTGATGGGTCTAACTAATACCTTAGTAAATAGATGATGCCAATTCGCACGTGTGAGTTGTGTCGAGACAGGAAAATTGGGGTTTGTCGTGATTGTCGAGTGCGAATGCGTAGCCACGCCATTACGCTGAAGTACGGGTCCAAATGTTTCTGCGTAGTTCTCTTAGTTAGAATCATAACGGGTAGATTTCTATTGTTCCGGATAAAATTTTGACGGACCGGGCAGGAGAAGTAAAAATGGCCACGATGCGCCAATGATTATTAAGGCAACCCAGAAAGTCCACCTCCAATTCATTTCTTCGGAAAGGTATCCTGACATCAATGGACCCAACGTTGGCCCTAGAGTGGTTGCCTATCAAATGGTTAGTGATGGTAGGCCGGCTCAAGAGAGAGACTTACAGCCATATAGCCAGCCATTGCCCTTCCGCGGGATTTTGGATCCAAGAATATGTCTGCATAGATTCCTCCAGTAACAGCAGGCGGCGATGAAGCAAAGACCCCCGCGAATAGACGAAAAACAACAAGAGCAGCAAAGGTAGGAGCCAGGGCGCAGGCTAGGGTAAAGACCGTGTAAAAGGCGAAGGTGAGCAGCGTAACGGGACGACGGCCATACGTCTCGGATAGAGGTCCAAACACAACAGGACCCAGTATGTATCCGACGAGGTAGCAGGTGATGGGGAGTATGAGCTGCTGTTCATTGTCTACGCCGAATTCCGAAGCAATGTAACCGACCGCGCCACTCGGAAGAGCAGAACCCAGCGTACTATTGGCGACTGCGATCGCTCCTATGATGAACACAAATGCTTTCCGTTGCTAGTCGCTTTGTAAGCCTACGACACTTTGTGTTTTCTCCTACTCGGGGAGAAGGCATAATAAGATAAACATCTTTGACTATTTAACCAAAGCATAGTAGAAAGAGGATATTGTCTACATACTGCGGACCATGTGTATGGGTTGACCGGCACAGCAGCTTGGTTAGGCCGAGACTCGGACAAGTTAGCTCTCATTTTATGAAGGCAAAAGATCACATCACTAGAAGGTGATGAATGAATTGTAAAGACCCAGAGAGAGAGCCAGAGAGTTCACGAATTTCGTGAAATATTTACCTAGGTAGGTACTTTAGAAAAGTTCCCCCTGGTTTTCCTATAAGCCACTTGGAGCAAATATGCTCATAATTGCATAAACGAAACTGCATATGGACGGCTGCAGCGTCTGCAGAGTTACACTGAGAACAGGGGCATCTTGGCATAGCACAGTCTAGCCCCGTCAGCCCCCATGTCGGAGACAGGGAATCGGACACGGCCCCGCAGAGATGAGGCTACATGGCTAACGCACGTGCCTCCCGATCCGCCACCATCCTAGTTCCGTAGCACGAATTAGCATACTGCATTTTCTACGCAGATTTTCTAAGCAAAAAAAAGGAATTCACACAACCCGGTCCTTCCTGATGTTCGGAAAAAGAAACAAGCTTTTCTTAAGAGATTTAACGTAATTTTCATCGCAAATATCTTATCACTCTATCAGTTTGTCGACCGTTTCATAGAAAGATGTGGTTATGGAGTATGAGAGGATTTTAACAAGGTCCCATAACAGGCATCGAAATAGGTAAGGCGAAGGGGCATTACATATTGCATGCATGTAGATGTCTTTTTTCTTAGCGAGTTAACCAAACTACCTAGGTTAGCCCCACGCCACGTCACAAATTTTATCACTTTGAAGTTTGTTCCGTGATTCTTTAAGCGATAAAACGCAATTGATTATGGTTGACAGTAAAGACACCACCGTGCTAACGTCTCCCAACTTTTTCTAGAGCTTAGACAATCCCTTAGACCGTGACGTCATGCAGATCTTAGCTGAGCAGAAGTTCGACAAAGTTCGACTGAACAAACGGACTCTGTATAACACCGAATGTTACCATGTGCTCTACTCTCTTTCCTGTATTGCAAAACAAGCATCTCATCATTCTTCTATTCCGCCACCCGCATGGCAAGCTCCGTCTGCAGGAGTTCGAATTCTCGCTTAGCCCACCAAAATCCTTGCCCTCGACCAAGCTCCTATGCTTAGAAACCACCCCAGGCATGCGGTTTCTAGCCACGTCGACTAGGATACCTTTGTAGATCAAGGTTTCAATAATAATTGCGTGGACCGTGGAGAGATTACCCAGTGCGCCTAACTCGCTAACAATAAATCTCAGGTTTGAGAGCGTCAAAACAATCTTCAATGGTGTTCACGCCGGTAGTTTTCTCACGGAGAATCCCGTGCAGAGCCACATTAGAGACAACCTCGTAAAAGAAGTAGTAAATGGATTCGAATCTCTATCAAAGCGTCGGCAGTCGATGACCCGAGTGGCAATTCCCAGGAATGTCTTGTTGAACGAATCAACCATATGACATGGTCTCTGAGTCCTCACCTTATGGCTAAGGATTCAACTATTCGACAGTCTTGCCCGTCAAAAGCCGGAACAAGGGGACCGCCTTTGTCCTTTAAGCGTCAGCCGACCAGATGTCGGTCTTGCTTGAGGTTATCCAAGTCGTCTTGTCTACAAGTAGGATAGTATTACAATAGCAGCATGTTGGGAGGTAGGCGGTTCGTTAGATTCTAATACGAGTGTGCTTTACTTGATCAACACATTATTCCATCGTCCCACTATAATAATTCTATATACCGCATTGACTAAGATTATACGAATGCTTCCTCCACCTTCTGGCATTCTCCGGATTCTCTCTAGAACCATGTGACTTTATACTAGGTAGTAATGTTGTTTCTGGTAAAGATCAGCTAGCTCAACCACGATCAGCCAAACTTGATCGACTATAATGATACGTTAAAAGTTACGTGTTCCTGGAAGAGATCCGGTGGTGAAGTAAGTGCTCTGTGAGGAGGCAATCGTATAGTCTTACTCAATGTGGGACCAAGACGGCTATCCCTTATGGCTTAAGATCGAAATGAAATAGACGAAATGTCTTCTATGTAATATACTTTTAATGGGATTTCAGGCACTGTTGTGGGATGCGTTATCTAATTATGCATGATACGAATCCTTCAATGTCGCCTAGGCTCCCCATGTCTTGCGGTGTGTAGGGAGTAAAAGGGTAGAATAGCCGCCACTCGTGAGTATATTGTTGAAATGGGTGGTCAAGGGACTGCTGTCAGGTACAGTACATGGCTTCTTGGCAAGAAAGTGTATATAGACAGGACTTCCCCCATCAATCATGTAGACAGGACAACAGACAATATACACAACATCAGCTCATATACCGTATATTTCAGCATATATAATACGCGGGGACATATCTTCAAGCTTCTAGGATCTGGCACTACACCCGTGTGCCCTTATCCAACCATGCTTAGAATTATATACGAAAGCGTTCTTGCTCCGGGCCCATTAGGGGTTCTCTTATTGGCTTCGGTGCTGCTGGCATTGACTCGGATGGTAAGAACGTGGATGCAAACCCAGGCCAAGCAGCCAAATGGAAAGCAGTGTTTGGACCAAGAAATCGAGCCACTGTGGGAGTTTGACTTTCGCAAGACAGCTCCCATCAAGTACCAACCATACAAGACACAAGGCCATGTCACAATGGGTACGTAGCTCGCAGTAGTCCAAGGTACAGATGCTAACCATATACCAGGAATTAAAAAGATGAAACGCTCGGACTGGATCCGAATGGATCATGGTTATCTGAACCGCCTACAGGAGCGACTGCCTTTGATCAGAGAAAAACCCGAGTTTACAATTGGGACCGGCGAGAAGGTCAACCCAGCTATCGAGGAACTCTATGAAGAAGTCATGATTAAATACTTGCCTGCGAGATTTCCAACTATGTTTAAGGCATGTGGAAACTTGGTCCAGAATCTGGCAACAGGCACCACTTATCCACTCACGACAACTGGGCTTACACATGCCCAAATGCTGGCATACATGGGAGAGAATGTCGAAGTGAGTACCAGATTCTGTTGTATTCCTTAGCATATCTACGGAGCAATTGACCTTGGAAAAAAAAACACCCCCTTTTGCCACTTTACACTTGTCTTCTCAATACACTTCCTAGAAGCGTCGTGGCAAGTAGTTACTAATCTAGAGTGTGAGTAGGAAGATTTCTACTTCATGTGCCCAGACTCGGAGGAGCAATACCGTCTACAGGGCTATATCGCCTGTTTTCCTGGAGGATTTCTGAGCCCAGCCCGAGTTGGCGAATCCGTAAGAGAAATTCACAAGCCTGTTCCTGGGTACGAAAAGAAATTAGGTCTCAGCGTAGACCGCTACTTTGGTCGAATGCAGCCTGGAGATTTCATAGGACGTATGAATGTAAGTCAACTCCCATAGCTATTACCATCTTTCAGGCTAACCGAAGAAAAAGTGGTCTTTGCAGGTTGATGGCGCAGATTTGTTTCGTACCGACGGGAACAATTTTTACCCCGGGACCGATCAGGATGTCACAGATGAGAAAGAAGATCCTTCACTTGCGGATTGCTATTTACGTGTAGAGCATCAGACTCTCACCAAGTTGCCACGAACTAGCGCTGTTATTTTTACGGTACGGTCTTACATGACGCCTCTCTACCAAGTAAAGGCTGAGGGAGATGGGAAAGCACTAGCGCTGGCGATAGAGTCGATGCCTGAAGGGCTTGGGTACTATAAGATGCGACAATACTGGGGAAGGAAGATATTGCCATGGCTAATGGAAGATTGACCTAAAAGAGATATTAGCTCAAGACAACGATTACCTTACTAGGAAGTCTCCAGCCTGTCTAGGTAACAAGAGGTTTTACAAGAGGTCTTATTCACCTGTATTTAGCCGTAACCTGGGATTGATCAAGTGCTTCAGACAGGTCTAGATCATGAGGTAATTGAATATGATGAGACTTTCAAGCATGTTCACAAAGATGTTTGCAGGCAATGCCGATGGATATTACATAAGGTCTGGATTACTAGAGAATTTGCAATCGGTCTTATCCTTTATCGCAAGCCAGGTACCTAGGTTATGTAAGCAGAACATTCCTCTACCGGGGTAGGATTGTTATCTCTTATCGCAACGGCAAAAGTCCTAAAGCTTCAAGCATCAACAGCAACAAAGTACCTAGACTATTCATTTCCATCTCCCCAACGATATCTCGCTGTTATAAAGCACGATTCTCCCACAAATTTCTGCCTAATGAAACCATAATCTCGCAGTACCATTACGCCGCCCAAACAAATATACCTTCTTCACCAGTCTTCCCCCAATACCGCCACAATGCCATCGGACTTATCCAGCTACCTCGCAGCCCACTATCTGGTGGCCGACTCCAAGCCCTCCAAGAAGCGCAAGCGGAAGCAGAAGGACGATGCTGGCCTCGTGATCGCCGACGACGACGAGTCTGGCTGGACGCGTACGAACAACGGCTCCGACGACGAGGAAGGGCCGGACGGTTCCGCCATCGTAGCCGGCACCAGCGCTGAATTCCGCAAGGCGAAGAAGTCGGCTTGGAAGGTCGTCGGCGGCGCCTCAGCATCATCTGTCACTCCCACAACCACCAGCGCTACGCAGGCGCAAGACGACGAAACCAGGCAGGCAGACGCCATTCTAGCCTCCGCAGCCGCCGAGACCGCGGCCGCAGGTGGCGCCGGCGACGAAGACGACGACAACGACGACGAAGACGCGCCGGCAATCACCATGTCCGACGGCACGCACGCGGGCTTGCAAACCGCCGCCACCGTGTCCGCGCAGCTCGAGGCCCGCCGCCGCGCCGAACGCGCCGAGTACGATCGCTCGGGCCGCAATCAGAAGGAGGCCGAGACCATCTACCGAGACGCCACGGGCCGGCGGGTGGACGTGAGCATGAAGCGGGCGGAGCTCCGGCGCGAGGCGCAGGAGGCGGCGGAAAAAGAAGTCGCCAAGAAGGAGGCCCTCAAGGGCGAGGTCCAGGTCGAGGCGGCGCGGCGCCGGAGGGAGCAGCTCGAGGACGCCAAGGTCATGGGCGTGGCTCGGCACGCCGACGACGAAGACATGAATCGTGAGATGCGGGAGAAGGTGCGGTGGGGTGATACCATGGCGCAATTCGTCGAACCTAGGGGGGTAGGGGGGTCTGGAGGAGGTACGAGCACAGAGGTGGCGAAGAAAAAGAAGCTGAAAGGCAGACCAATATACCAGGGCGCTTGGGCACCAAATCGGTACGGGATTCGGCCAGGGTACCGATGGGACGGTGTAGATAGGGGCAACGGTTTCGAAGCAGAACGGTTCAAGGCTATCAACAGGCGCGAAAGGAATAAGGGACTCGAATACTCGTGGCAGATGGACGAATAGAATTAGTAGGAGACGTTCTTTTTTGATATTTAAGTATCTAGTCTACCTACGTCTTTACGTACCTAGCAATTAACGGGGTCTCGATTAGAAATCAAATTGGTGCTCTACGGCATCACTGTCCTGCTTCGTGCCGGTCTATGCTAACCAGCCCTCCCGTCACATCCCAACTCGTGGAATTTGTGCAAATCTCCTAACCCCCTGAGCAGCTGTCTTCCTTATACCCCTAGGACTTGCGACGCAGAATCTTCTCAACGTTGTTAAAATTGGCATTCTGTCGCACAAGCTGGAGCCATTCCTTTCTCGACATGCAACCGGGCTTCTCTACGCGGTCGTGGAACTTCTTCAGCAGGTTACCAATAGTAATACCTTCCGGAAGAGGTGGCAGCGCGTCGATGATTTCCTGCGCCGTGACAGGATTGGCGTATTCTTGTCCCGGGCTCTGAGCTCCAGGAGAAAGAGCGCCAGGCGAACCAGCTCGAGAGGTGGGGGGAGCACCCCGGTTGGCAGCACCTTGGGGCGGGCCGGGACTAGCAGCCCGTGATCCAGCGGGTGTACCTCTCTTGCTGCCTTTCCCACCCGTGCCGGATGGTCCGAGTCGCTTCTTCTTGCCACCAGCGCCATCCGACATCTCGCCAGCCGTGCCTTCGCCGTCGCTGGTAGAGCCGCCACCCTTCGCACGGCGACCGCCAGGTAAGGGGGTAGTACCACGACTATCGTGTGTCGTCTTCTTCTTCTTGCGAGTGGACTCGGTTCCACTAGAGTCCGAGACCATCGGAGATCCGGCTCGCTTGAGAGATTTGCCCTTCTTCGCTGCTTCGGCAGCCGCCTTCTTCCCTTGCGGAGTATTAGTTCCCTTGGACGAGGTTCCTGCGTCCTTGTCTTTCTCTGCTTTCTTGTCTTCGCCTTCCTTCTCGCTTTCTTGATCCGAGTCAGACTCGTCCTACACACTTTTATCAGTTTCCGCTAAACCATCACCACGTCCAAATCGGATCGGATCCTTACCTCGGAGGATGCGAAAGGATCCCTTTCCTTAGAAGAATCGCTGTCATACTGGAACGACTTGTCACGTCGTCGCAAGGCCTTTTTCAGAGACTTGCCAAAGAGCTTTCGTTCCTCTTCTTCCTTCTTCTCGTCGGCCTCTTCCTTCTCAACCTTGAACTCGTCGGCCTCGCCAAAGATGTTGGCGCCAAGTCGGTCGCGGCGAACCCGACTCTCGGCCTGCTTTGCATCCTCATCTCGGTCGGGTTCCCAACCGGCGGTGTCGTCGTCATCCTGGAATTCGTCTCCAGACATGTCGATGTCGTCGTGGTCCATCTTTTCCTGTCGCGACGCTTGTTTGAACGTGCTACTCTCTTGCTTGACCGCTGTGCGACCGTTGATGATGGCTCGAGATTCTGCCATAGCTTTCTCAGCTTCTTGGCGCTGTGTGTCTCTGACAGCCCAACGACCGAGGGCGACCTTCTTATTCATGGTCTTCTCGGCTTCCTCGATAGACATGGCTTGGAATGCACCACGTTTCGGGTGAAACTTGTACCATTTCTCCAAGGGTATGATGCGGTAGCCTCCGTTATGAATCTTCAGCGCAACTTTGCAGTTAGACAAGGGGTTTTCGTACTGGCCGACCCAAACATTCTTTCCGTCGGCATCTTCCAAGTGCCACGGTAGGGCCTCCTCGTATCGGATTTCCGCTTGCTTCTTTTGGTGGTCGGTGCGTGGCGCGTAGTGAACCTGTATGCCAGGCTTCTTGGGTTCCTTCTGCTGCTTTGCCTTGGCATTCGTATCCTTGACAACAGGAGCTTTCTGGGCATCGTCGGCGGCACGTTGAGCTTCTCTCTCTGCCTTGATTTGTGCAATTCTTTCGGCTTCGGCGGTATCAGCCGGGTTCTCGTCAACAGGAGTCTCCTCCTTGGCCTCGCGACCGGGCGGCGGCTGCCTCGGATCGCGTCGATGCAAGGTGACGGGGCGAGCGAAGTCGTCTTGGTTAGTAGGGTCGACGCCAGGATCGTTGGGGTCCAAGAGTCTGTTGGAAGGCAGGTGGAATCGCATGACGTGAAAACGAAGGCCTTCCTTCAACGCTTTCTTGGTGACGTAGAGAGGAAACTCCTGTGCATCCTTAGGTTTGGGAGTAGACCATCCGACATTCTGTTTGCGCAGGGCTTCGGCATTCGGTTGGGCTTGTTTTCCCGCAGCTGGACGTTGCGGCGGCTTGGTGACAGGCCGCGGAGCAGTGCCGCCTTTGGCAAGAGTCGAAGGCGGTGGTCGGGCTGTAGGTCTCTTTCGAGGGACGAGAGGATTCGCGGAACTACGCGGTTTTCGCAAGGGCGGCGCGCCAGGAGGAGGAGTTGGCTTCTGGCCGTTGGGGCCACCAGAGGGCGATGCGCTTGCACTCATGGTGGCAATTGTAGAAGATGGGAGATCTGGGGAAAGTCCCCCGTCAATTTTGCAAATTGATTTTTGATTTTTGATTTCAGATTTGGAAAAATGTCGAAAATATGATATGGAAGGGGGAGGAATTATACTGGGCACTGGGGAGTTAGAAGAAATGAAGAATGAACGAATATGCGGGTTTGGTTTGGGTTCGATGGGAATGATGGAAGTTGAATGAGTGGGTTCGAACAAGGGAGCAAGGACTAACCTAGAAGGTTGATTTGTCTGCTTTCTGCCTTAGCGTATTACATGTACATACCCATGTACATAGGTACGTACTATGTGTACTTATAACGTCACTGGGGAGACTTCCCAAAAGTAGCATTCCTCCGATCAACTCATTCTTCAAAAATGACATGGAGTGCAAATCAGAATTGGATAACCGGAAATCGTACTATGAACCATTAACTGAATAATTAGGGTCTAGATACTTTGTGCTGCATATAACCTCATAAAACCTCATAAGTATTGCAGCGCCATCAGCTTGTTCTTCTAACAATAAACTCTGATTGGAAGAAGCTTTCGATAGGGCTGTGGTACCGTGCTTCTAAACTCTCGGAGTCCAGCCGCATCTACCTCGATCAAGCTCAACGCGTACAAAAAACAAAGTCTCGACTTGCCATATTTCATAACATGGACCTGTGCACCCGAGTCCCTTTATATCCGTAACTGTCCGGTATGGAATAACGACTTATAACCACCACGAGTATCATCGTTAGCGCCTATCTCGCGCTTCATGGGGGATTCTTTTTTCTTTCTATCATCCCGGTTGAAGTTGTATTGCAGAGACCTATATTCCCCATATTCAGGTTCTTAACATCCTTTATTTCATTTTAATTTCGATATCAAGTATCATCGCGCTATGCAGACCTCTCAGCTCGGTGGTGTCCAGCTTGAGGACCATCTGCGCAGTCTCATTCTCAACAACACGGACCAAGCAACTGATCATCCTCTTGGAACCCCGGTAGCCCCCGCTCCAATCGAAAGCAGGCCTTCGGAAGGACAGGCCGTAGCTACGGGAAAACGCCGAAACGCCAATCAGCAGCTGTCACTTCCTACCCAAGCTCCTCCTAGGGCTGGCAAGAAACGTCCGAACCAAGCTCAGCGTCGCCAAATGCAGGCTCAGCTGTCTATACCCATTGATACGAGAGCACCTGCACCTCATGACGCGAGGCCTTACCCAAGCCCTCACCACCAATATGAGAGCCAACACGCCGCCTGGCAGAATGCTGAGCAGAATGCACCCCGCCATGATGGATTCCCGGACCGCGCTGCTATAACGGACATCGGTCCCTTCTCACAACAGCGACGTCATCCAGGCGGATCCAACCAGAACCAGGCGCCGGCATGGAGACATCAACAACCACAGAACTTTGATGCCTTCTCGAAGGGCGTCAACGTCATATCACCAGACGCTTTCCCGTCTCGCGGTCGTCGGCCTTCACAGCCTGGTCTCTACAACCCCGCTGGGCAGCGCCCCTTTGCCTTCAGTTCAGAGCAGCTCGTGAATCAATCAGCACTTCTAGATCAGTTATGTCATTCTATTATCGCAGGTGCCGAAATTGGACCTAGCGAGATTGCTGAGAAGGAGAATTTCCGCGCTTATGTTGAAGCAATTTGTCGCAATGTCATCAGTCAGCACGAGATGGAAGTCAATGGACACCCGGCATTTCAGCCTCGTACAGTTCAACTCAAATGTTTCGGGAGCCTTGCATCTGGGTTTGCGACAAAAGCCGCCGACATGGATCTTGGTCTTCTTTCTCCCATGTCGCTGTCGTCCCCAGACTCGTCAGATTCTCCCGTCCCACGTCTGATTGAGAAAGCGTTACTTGAGCATGGCTTTGGTGCCCGCCTCCTTACACGCACACGGGTGCCAATCATCAAACTCTGCGAAAAGCCTAACGAAAAGCTCCGTCAAGACCTACTAGAGGCTCGAGCTAGGTGGGAGACGGGGTGGGCAGACGATGGCCACGAGGTGGTAGACGATGTCGTAGATGATCAAGATGTTCCAGAGGGCGCCGCTACCGCCATTGCCGAGGTCGAAAATTCACCATCAAGCCATCACCACAGAGATTCTCAACAACCGAATGGTGCAACGGAGAGAACATACGAGGAAAAGCTCGCTACGTTAAAACAGTCCGAGAATCAGTCTTTGATGGCCCATTATGGTAATGCTAAACGACTTCTACGTCGACTGAACGGCCGTGATATCACCATCTCAAACGCGGCAGGTTTCACACCTACGGATTTCAAGCTTCTCAACGATGTATCCGGTGCCTTTGTTGATGGACTCTACGATGACAGCTTAAAAAGCCGTGTACAATCATGCCCGTCCTTCCGTACAAGCACCACATCGGGGAATCCTAACTTTCGATCACTCTTAGGAGTGCTTACGCTAGTAGAGGGCGAGAAACTCGTGATGCTCTGGGAAGGACAGGCGGCGGCTGAAGGTAATTCGAAATCGGGACGGGGTTTTGAAAACACCGTTCAGGCCTGGAAGAGTCTCCAAATCAAGAGGGCGTTCGGAACGGATCCTCTCATGTTGAATCGTGAACTTCACATTGCCCTTGAACGACTTCGCCAGATTCCGTTAGTGCAACTCATACAGCTTAAGCAAGACCAATTCGAGTCACCGACACAATATTACGCTAGGGCCGCGAAGATCATGGCTGATCTGGCTAGTGCTCGCTCGACCTCGAACACGGCTCTTCTCCCTCAGATCATCCAGCACTACATATCCGGTATCCGCGACAAGCAAGAGCGAGACGAAGTCCAGAATTTTGCAAGTTCTACTGGCGTGCAGGCCCTGAAAGCAATCGCTAGAAAGCATAAGATCATTCACCTTGCGGCCGACTACGAGAGAGCGATCGAGAAACATCTCTACCGTGAAGAGGATCTTCCGTCCATCAAAGAATACATCAACATCCTTCGGGGAAGCTTCATACAGCAAGTCTCACACACTTCACAACACAACCTTGCCGATACGTTTGACTACATAGTCCCAGCCACCGAGAGCACTATGGCAGTAGTTGAAAAGATCAAACAACTCCCTGATCCGTCCAAACTTGCCCCGAATCAGCCAAAGGATCGTTATCACGACAGCCTAGAATTCCCAAAGAATGGAATCGGCGTCCAGTGCGATATAAACTTTTCAGCACACCTAGCACTCCAGAATACCTTACTCTTACGCTGTTACTCGTACACCGATTCCCGCGTTAGGCCAATGGTACTCTTCGTGAAACATTGGGCCAAGGCTCGGGGCATCAACACACCATATCGTGGAACATTGAGTAGTTACGGATACGTCCTCATGGTTTTACACTACCTCGTAAACATCGCGGAACCATTTGTGTCTCCTAATCTTCAGCACCTTGCGCCGCCCGATCCGAACCTCCCAGCGGAGGCCCTCGAGGGTATCGCAACTTGCAAAGGACGCAACGTTCGTTTCTGGAGAGACGAGAAGGAGATCGAGAAACTCGCTCGCCAAGGCCACCTCAACCAAAACCAAGAGTCCCTTGGCTCCTTACTACGCGGCTTTTTCGAATACTATGCACAGAACAACATGATGAGCACCGCTCACAAGCGCGGCTTTGACTGGGGCCGGGACGTGTTAAGTTTACGTACGTACGGAGGGCTATTATCGAAGCAAGAGAAAGGCTGGACAGGAGCAAAGACGGTTATGCAGTTAGAGACCGGTGCTCCTCCCAATCCAGCTGAAGCTGGCGTCCACGCCACACTGAAATCGCCTACAGATGGACTCGCCGGGCAGCAAATTATAACTCAAACACAGCCTGAGCCACTGACGTCGCCGGACGCGGCCCCCCTTACACCTATGGGGCAATCGGCAAAGGCTAAAGAGTTCAAGGAAGTGCGACATCGCTTCCTTTTCGCGATTGAGGACCCGTTTGAGCTCGAGCACAACGTCGCCCGAACCGTGACTCACAACGGCATCGTGTCTATCCGCGATGAGTTCCGCCGAGCTTGGCGGATCATCCGGTGCGCCGGAAAAACTGGCCAAACTACGGAAGACCTGTTGGAAGATGTCAAGATTGAAAGCGAGAAGATGGAGAAGATGCATTTTGCGGAACTATTGGAGGAGATCCACGGATCGCATGTTTGAATTCGGCGGCGGATTAGCTTCTTCCTCATACATCGGTGTGTTTGAACTTGCAATTCTTCATGTTACATGCTATTGTACGAATAATGACGAGCAGGGGATATGGATGGGGAAACGGCTGGCAGACTCCCTGTTTGCTACTTTGTTGCTTAACAGACTACCTTAGGCTAGCTTCGTAGGTAGCTTTGATGTATCAATGACCACATTGTTGTATAAAGTTCAGCCTCTGCCTTCACTTATTCCAACTGGTAGCTCTAAAAAGAGATACAACATCAACCGTGTAAGATACGGTACGTAAACAACTTCACGAGTACAAGGAGCCTAAAGGTTGGAATGATACGACACCAATGTATTAGCTTTAACATTCCACGAAGGCACTCGAGGCAATTCGTCTTTATGGATTAAGTTACTATGCAGTCTCGTGGCAATCCTACACCAAAGCTCACCAAAAATCCAACATGCTTTTCGCAGTGCATTGCAAATGCTTTAAGGGGAGAATCCGGGTAGACGTTTGGCTACTACTGTGATTTGGGAACGTTGCACAAGGCATGACCTTATGATACGGAAGGGAGCCGTTTGAAAATGGATGCCCATCTGGTGTTGTAGGAGTGGTACATTACGATATCTAATTGCATTATATGTCCGAAGGTTTCTCTTGCCAAACACCCATCATCCTTAGAAAAGGATGTGATAAAGTGATTATCTGAGTGACTAGCCTTCTAGCATCGTGGCGTCCCCGAAGGGACGGTTTGATCTGCCAACGTTCCGTTCAGAGGCTTGTCCTAGAGGGACTTATAAGCCCTGGCTATCCGAAGATAGCACCGTTGGGGAAATGTGTAGGGGGGGGGGGACAAGTAAGGGCACAAACTCAGAGCACATAAGACTCCAACTCATGAAACATACCTGTCGTAACAATCTTGATGGTATCTGATCTAGTCCCGTAACGCTAGCCCGTAGTTCCGATAATTCACGATAAAGCCGTGTTCCGTCCCCTTCCAGACGCCATGCCAAAGAAAATATCCGCTGCCTCACCTGTCAAGTTTTCTCATCAAGTGTATAATACTGCAGTTAATGGCAGTCTCATTCATCAATAATCATAATATTCCGGGCTGTCTAATCCGCCATATGTTGGAACAAGGGCGAGATAGATTCGCCGTAGTGGTTTCGTCGAATGGCCTCGGCCAATAGATAGGAAAGGTCTAGAATGACCAACTTACTCGAGTTTTTGGCCCTCCTGTCGGGGATCGGGAAGCTGTTGGTAACGATGATCTGGTCGATACAATCGCAAGCTTGAAGTTGCTCGAGACAGTCAGCCCCGAACACCCCGTGGGTGGCCATACAATACACCTTCTTTGCCTTGCCTCGCTTGACGACCGTTTCGGCCGCGGCGATCCAGGAGCCGGCTTTGTCAATCATATCGTCCACAATCAAGACTGGGCGGTCCTTAACGTTGCCAACCAATGTAATCATGTGCTCGATCTTGGGGTCTTGGAGCTTTTCTTCCTCCTCGTCTGAGGACCCTGCGGCATCGCCTGAGCCGCCGAGGGCATGGGGCTCGGGCGCAAAGAAAGAAGAAGCGTGAGACATGGTCATGGGATCATCGTCGCCGCCCTGGTCGGACTTCTGGCTCCCATCTGCGCCGCCGTCCGAATGAGCCGGCGATGGGAAGTCGTCTGACACAACGTGGCCTTGGACTAGCCTTCCATGGGTCACTTCTTGTGCACGCTCATCGTTATAGACTTGCGTATTCTCTTCCTCGTCTTTTAGTTCCTCAATAGGAGAAGTCTGAGACTGAGACGGCGTATATGCCCGTGTATACGGCGACCGCGTGAGACTGTTAGTCCGCAGCGACGGTGCGTTAGCACGCCGAGGAGAGCCTTGAGATTCGCTCATTATTCGTGACGACCTTGCGGAGCCATTGCCATCCGAATCCCTGTCTTCAGAGATGCCTCTCGAATGTCGAACGCCATTGAGGTAGGCCGGAGGGTTGTCCCATCCATCGAGCTGGTTCATGATCATGCTCGCAGACATATTTGGGGCACGCTTGCGATCCGTGGTAACCAGCCCAAAGTTGAGTTTCAAAGCATCAGCCAGTGAGGTTACCCTCTTGGTTCCGCCAGCATTCTTGGATACCACAACAGCCTCCTTCCAATTGGGTATGTTCAATCGAATCCAGCGTGCGATAAGAGGTTCGGCATGCAGATTGTCGACAGGACACTTAAAGAAGCCCTGCATTTGAGAGGCATGCAGGTCGACGGTGATGACATGCTTGACACCAGCGACGTGAAGTAAGTTTGCTAGCATTCGAGCGGTGATGGCTCCTCGGTGCGACTTCTTTTTAGACTGCCTGCTGTAGGGGAAGTACGGGAGGACGGCTGATGAAAGGAGAGGCGGCAGTCAGTAAGTAATACTCCTCGACCATTGTCTTGCTCTTTGGCCCAGGGTTCTTTGCACTACATGTAGCGTTGCAAAAACTCACCAGTAATCTTGTTGGCGGAGCCACCTTTGCAGGCAGAGATCATGATGAGCAGTTCCATGATGGTGTCGTTGATGGTAGGGCTTCCGGACTGCACAACGAAGACATCCTTGTCTCGCACACTGGTGAGGATTCGGACGCTGGTCTCGCCCTATAGTTTCGATCCAAGGTCAGTGGCTAGCTCTACCATTAGGATATCATTAGGACGTTACGGCAAGCCAGCATCCTGAGCCCATTGGGCCGAGAGACAGGGAGATAGGACAACACACATTGGAAAATTGAGACAAGTCGGCCTCAGCCGGAGCCATGCCCAGGTTCTCACATATCTTTCCGGTGAGAGCTGGGCACGACGTGCCCGAAAATACTAGTGTTCCTCGCATGCTGTGAATGATGAAAAGTGAAGAAAAGTTTCGGCGGAGGAGTGAAGAATGATGATTTTATGTGGGTCGAAAGCAAGGCCCCGATAAGTAGGTACATGTACCTAGGTACCTAGACAGGGACCGTGCGGTAGGTCCGATGGAACATTGAAGGCTTCAATTGTTCCGGTACCTACCTATGTAAGGTCCAGACGGCGTCCATTCAAAATTCGATACCTTAACACTTTCTAATTGACTTTGTTAGTTTAGATGTAGGCCGAACCCTATTAAGATATATTTATCAAATCTTTCTTCATTGACAACCTAATAGGCAGCTCTCTACAGGTACATACATGTACCCAGTTACATGTAGGTACATGTATTAAACAGCTTTCTGCATTGAATGTCCCACTTCCCAGGATTCTCTCCATAAAGCTTCGTTTGGCATAAATGGTTCGGAAATAGATCAAGGCTACCTACCTAATCAGTATCGTGTCACGATGGGAATTCGTGGCTTCAGCCAGGCCGTACAGCGATATGGGATCTTCTCACCATTAAGTGGTGACAGTGTCGTCATTGACGGGCCCGCTCTTGTCCACCGCATTTGTGACGCCTGTATGCGGCAACGGCCCTCTGGTAGCGGATTTGTTTGCCATCCCCCTTACACGATACTTAGCCGTATGGTAATAGGTTGGCTGGATGAGCTCAAGAATCACAACGTGAATGTGTAAGTGAGCCCGTGAGTTTCGTCCCCCGACCCAGTTGCTAATGTTGAATAGGAGGAAAATATATTTTGATGGATATTTGCCGCCCGGCAAATGGGACGTTAGGCGGGAGCGGCTCCTCGGCCAATCACAACATATGAAGGCATTGGTGACCTCTCAGCCCTTTGGGTCGTCCAGGACACCCGAAACTGCATTCAGCGACCTGACCGCTGACATGAACCTGACACGGCAATTTGGTCGGTCATCAGCCGACACACTCCCTAAGCCCCCCTTTATGGTTCCGGCAGTCCTTGAGGCCTTAAGAAACAACGAAGAATGGGGCTCACTTGTCCTGGTCGTCCCAGGAGAAGCTGATATGTTCTGTGCTCAAGATGTTCGAGAAAATGGTGGGACTTTACTGACGAGCGATTCCGACTTACTCATACAAGATCTTGGACTAGAGGGAAGTGTATCTTTCTTCTGGGACATCATTCCCGCCGACCCTACGTCTAATGAGTTTGGTATGGTGGCCTGCAAAATCTCACTTCACAATGTCAATTCGCAGTTAGGTTTGACGAACCTCGGCGGGCTTCCCCGTGTTGCTTTCGAGAAACAGAAAGGCAATATGGGATTTAACACGGCCTTACAGAAAGCTCGAGATAGCCGTGAAGACACGCTAAACTCCCCAGGTTTTAGAAGCTTCATGGAGGAGCTTGAGCCGAAAGAGTATATACCAAGTAATCATATGGTACTTGGCATACTCTCTAGTCTAGACCCTAGAATATCCGAGCTTGTTATACAGGCTTTGCTTTTAGAGAAGAGAGCAGTGTCCCAAGGATTCGACATGAAAACGTCACGAGGACCGGAAGCACTTTCCATGTTTCTGCCAATTGTAATTGAAAATCGTGACAGAAGAAGTGCGTGGACGATGAGCACGAACGTCCGACAAATTGCATACGGCATTCTCCAGAATCTTATGCATCGGAGGCCGAATACCATAATCGAGTATCGTACCCTAGATCCATCTACAACCTTAACAGGACGCCAAATCGATATTCCTTCCCTGCAAGACACAACTGATAATTGTGCTCAACTAACAACCGTTTTAGAAAAACTGTTTGAGGGTTTATCTTCTCCAGATATGCGGTGGTTGGCATTTGCAGTATACCAGGACGTCGAATGGTCCACGTCAGAACAACGCCCACCACTATCAGCTACGCTCATACATAAGATACTGAGCGAACCTGAAGATACGGAGAACTATTCGTGGGATATAATACACTTCGCAGCACAATTTCAGGCTTGTTGCTACTCGCTCAGGATGGAGAAGCAGATCTTAGACTGTGTCCTCTTCCTAGGCCGAGATATCCCACCGTCAGTGCAGAAATTACACGATTATCTCGCATTGCTTCCGCCTATCTCAGAATGGCCTACGGTTGAATGCATGTTTGATATGCTATCTAAATTTGGTAACCTGAATGGCTTCTCAATGATTACGGACATGCTTGGAATCCCTGGCGTCGGATCTATTAGACTTACAAAGCTCCCCCCGGACTCCACCAAGTCGAAAAAGAGACGAAGACAAGATCACAACTTAGCTTCCCAAAAAGGACGTCAGAAAAGGGGTGCCAAACGATCTCCTTCTGTCAACCCTTTCGCCGTTCTTAGCCAGGCAAGTCAAGATTAATTCAGAAAAATATCCGACAATTTGTCAAAAAGAAGAGGACCCTTTGCTCCCTGTTCCCTTTCGCTATGTATCAGCCTCTCATATGCAATGAAATGCCTAGCATAAGTAGTGGGATGCTGTGCCGCGCAGGCTGTGCCACAGACACTCCCTTGCTTGATATTGTATTTTTGGGGTGGATCGAGTTCAGCTTCTCGAGCCTAGAGGGGAAACATCTGAAGGATTGGTGCATCAGCACGGATCGCCTCGGACAGCCAAGATTTCCGAAGTCCTTTCCAACATCAGGCCTAACCAGTCACCTGAGCGCGCGACTGGTTCGTGATGGCGGGGCTCGGGTAAGGTACTATTCCCGCACTGCTACGGCACAGAAGCCAACAAGAGGATTTATATCTAAGTAATCCGCTCTTCTCGTAAATCAAGAATACTCCCGCCACCAATCCTTAGAATAGACAGAGAACTAAGTGGCATACATAACACATAATCTTCCAACTGGTATTCAATTAGACAAACCCGAAGACCCGACAAAATGGCGACGACAGCATCTCTACTACCAACTATCCCTCGGGTTTTCTTTCTCTATATAGAACCCGTTGCGATGTATGCTGCTCGTTGCAATCCCATTTTTTGTAGTACCCCTCGCTAACCCTCTACAGAACCTATGGCATGCTTCAGACCTACTCCTCAAGGCTCCCTATTTTTGAGCTTTCGTCCACTACATCAAAAGCTCTACCTATCCCATCCCTATTTGTTCCCGCACAGTCAACTGGCTTCCTTTTCAACATGATGTTGTACGGTCTTATAATTCTACTTGCGTCGCCACCTTCTAAGCAACTTCTCAAACTGCACATGGTATGTATGAAAACATCTTGCATCGTCATTTTCGACCTCTATTTTTCGAACCCCCAGCTAATTTCTTGTAGTAAGTTCGATACTTCTACCATTTTCCCAACTACCATATCTCCCTGGATTAGGTAAACTAGGGAAATGTGTTGATCTTTCTGGAGGGTTTAGCTTCGAATACTGACACGATATGTTTCAATTCAATAGCGCAATTTTGATCATGGCTGATTTTACGCATTGGTTTGGGCTCTTCTCGACCATTGCACAGAATGACCCCCGTGGATGGGCTGCTGTACTTGATACGAGCAACTGGGACGCTGGCACCTGGAATCTGGCGAGATATCCTATTTATACTCTAGCCATGAAATTCATGACTCTAGCTGAAATATTCGGCAAGATCCAGGGTTGAGTTTCGGACCAACCCCTACTCGGGAAATGCTTGATTTATCTGGTAGCTTCTGGGTAAAGAATGAGGGCTAACTTTGTGCGCAATTTCACCATTTGGGAAAGATGGCAGGGTGTTTTTTTCAAGGAATGTGCATGATTGAGCTGGGAGAGCGGTATCGTAGCGATAGCAAAATCAGCTGATGAAGTTTCACTGTCGTGATATTTAGGGATACCTGGGTAGACAATTTATAATTGTTGAAGAAAATGGGAAAAGAACGCCGTCCTAGCAGCAAGTTAACAGATATGAAATCCAACGTCTATACGATAATGAGCAGCTATCCTTTCCAACGTCTAACGACTAACCGTCTCTTACAAGGCCTTAGCCAACACTCTCTTAGACAACTTTAATACTATCTACAGAGCATCACTTTCCTGCTTCGCTAGTAATTCTAGCCATCACCGGCGATCGCCGTCATATTAGGATTGCCAGGCTTAATAAGGGTTTTGTCCTTGGGGATAGCGTCGAGCACCGCATCGGTCAGGCTCAGGGTATCTTTAACCACTTGTCTCGGTGTCAGAGCAAGCCATTGAGCTGCGCTAATATCGGAGAATTTGTTGGCCTGAAGTACTTCCAAGAAGATCACGTCTTCGGTACCCGTGTTCTCGACGTAGTGCCCCGCCGACTTCTGAATGTAGCCGACGCCGCCGGCAGTGAAGTCGAAGGTCTGCGAGGCTGCTGGTGCCTGATAGATGGTGATGCGGGCAGACCCCTGTAAAAAGTACGACCACTCGTCACTCTCGGTGTGCCAGTGTACTATACGGCAACGCGAGTTAGTAATTACTTCTTTAGGTAAGAGTTTATGTCTCGTGAGCAATGATTCCCAGATAACTCCCAAATGAGTTCGATCACCCGATGTTACATACCTTCTCTCATTGCACCGGGCTCTAGTACCACGAGTGCTGCCGAGAACGTTTCGGCCACTGGAAAGGTGAGCGGATCAAGGATCTTGACGGCACCCCCTGTCGTATTGTGCCATTCCTGCTGCGCCCAATGGTAAGTGTATCCATCAGGTCCCCAGAGTGCGCCTGCAGAAGAGGTTATGTTCTGTTCTGAGATGTTAGATGGTGCAGGGGTGCCGTTAAAAATCTGTTGCATTTAGTTAGTTCCCGTGTTATGATCACCCAAATTCCAGATTCTAATAGAGTCGGGACAAGATAGCTCACATATTTCTCCGCGTCAGGGATAGAGTCAAAGGAGCTAATATCAGTTTGAAGATCTTTAGCCCACACAGAGATAGGTGTGCGCATAAGCATCTCGGTGGCAAGAAAGGTATCTGTCTCGGAGAAAGCACCGCTATCGAATATCAACAAGAACTCAGCACCTTCGTGGAGCGCTTGCAGACTGTGAGGGACGCCTTGAGGAAAGAACCACACGTCGCCCGCAGTGACGTCGTCGACGAAGGATGCACCATCTGTGTTGATAGCCGCCACGCGAACCGAGCCCTTTAGAACCAATGCCCTAATGACGAGTCGAGGTTAGCATTGCAGGGAGAATTCTATGATAGGTGCACGATAAGCAGTGGGCCAGGTTGAACAAAATCATCCCTCACCATTCACCAGAAGTGTGCCAGTGCAGTTCGCGATATGCATTTGGCGAAAGACGCATATCGACGCCCGCCATTCCCGTAGCAACTGGCAGAACATTTTCGTTTTGTTGTCTTGCCCAGCCAGATTCTTCACCCGCACCGAATAGGTTGTGGCTCAAGCCAAGGGGCCACATGGCGTTCGGGACTGTACCTGAATCTGTCTCCGGAGGGGCGTACAGATCCGGGTTAAGCTTTTCGTACTCATACGTGCGTGGGCCTGGGTCGGTTGCTCCCATAGCGCCGCGAATAGGCTGGGGACCACCGGGGTACTCGGCACTGTTGAAATCTAGATACAGACCGAGCTTTCCATCGGCCTCCTGGCCGCTCACTAGCTGCGGATCTGACACCACAGCCGAGTCACCTCCTGAAACGGGCGGGCGTGATGCAATACCACCTTGCAAATTTGTTGATCCTCGTAGATCGCCCACCGGAACACCGCTGTACGTAGGAATCGGGGGGTTGACACCTCCAACATCGCCCTTATTGTCTTCATAGGTCATCCTATGCGACGTCAGTGCGCTTTCCTCTATTAGGTACTTATAAAAGGAGCTCGGATGATACTCACTGTGGTGCTGGGAGGCAGAGAGCTACGTGGGCAATCCCCGCAAGGCTCATTGAGTACTTCATGTTAGACGCTATATATCTATGTTCTTACCAGAACGAGTTAAGGCAGTTGTGCAGGCTGGTCGAAGTTTGTTGGGACTCGTTGTTGACTATTAAGTCTGTCTCAGAACTTTCTAAGAGAGGGAGACTCTCCTACTTTTATATTTGACTTCTCCTGCTATCATCCGAGTTCTTCTCACCGGCTAACCACACACATAAACGTGTTTATCATCGCGGGCATCACGTAACACCCTCCTACCTGCTGCAGGCTTCCTAAGTAAGACCGAGGGCTCGGAGGTGTGACAATACACCCTTGACCTGATGCTCCATACGCAATGACTATAGCATATTTCTAAGGACCTTGTCCCCGAATACAATCAATGTCACCCTGGCAAGACCTAGCACCGTCGACGTTGTAGATGCAAGGTAGCCTAGCTACCTCACCCAAACAGTCCAATGCCACGGGTCAGCCGGCGAGGCTTCCTTGCCTTCTACTTTTGAGATTCCGAACCTGCGCCGTTACTGAGCACCACGCCAAGTCACCCATAGATAGCCTCGAGTGTAGTGTTTCCGAGATACCGAGATGGTCCTAGCTATACCAGATCGAACAGGCCGGGCGCCGGGTTACTCATCTGCGATTTGAGGAAGATATAAGCGAAGACGGGAATACGGCACAAAACGAACTCTCAAACATCACGTTTTTGCATCTTTGCTTACGTACATACACACATGCGTTCGCAGGTGCTGCATCTTCCGTGCGTCGGCTCGGAATCTCGGGGTTCGTAGTAAAGATATGATTCGCAAGTGCGGTTACACTGCTAGGAAGCCTTGCCTATTCAGCTGGAGCCGGTAAGCCGCATTAAAATGTTAGGCTCGTGATAGATCATTGTGTTTAGGTGTTCAAGAGAAATGGAAAGGTAACCTCTCTAGGCATTCTTGGGCGTGATAAGCAATGGACAACATGAGCAGTGTTCAGTAGAATTGAGGACCTAGAGAAGAATGAATTCACAAGGCTCGTATTCAAATAAGCACGGTAGATAATACCCTCTCGAGGAATTCAATGGGTGTTTAAAAACCCAGCGTACATAATTTGCGACAAGTACCTTTCAAGGGAGGGCAGAAAAGTCGTGGGCTTGAAATGTATGAGACAGCAGTTGTGATTGGCCCTATCTTCTTAAAAGGAGGAAGGTGTATTACGTAAGACGTTCCAAGTGGGATATAAGATGACCTAAAAACGTTATCTTCAACGGCCGCGTAGTGTAGTGGTTAGCACGCAGGATTTTGAAACAAATTTCCTGAGACCTGAGTTCAATCCTCGGCGGGGCCTTCCTCATTTAATTGTCTTTGTAGATTTAGTTTTTCACTTTTTATGGTAAATTTTTGTCTCACCTGAACTATCAGAGCTATAAAACAAGGGGAAAATGCGGTGTTTAAATGGGAATAGGAAACTCAATCTAGGTAGTTTATGTGAGTTTTATTTATTAGTTTAAATAACCGGAATCGAGTGACTGTAGCACGGCGCGAACTTGACCGAACCGCTACGATACCGGGAGTTGGCGGCGGGGCAGCTAGGTAGGTACCTATCTTGGAGCTATAGCGGGGTTGAGCACATCATTGCGGTGATTCGGCATTCGACATTCTGTAACTGGTTCTGCCTCCTGACGATTGTACTTCGCTGGTCCCATCTAATACTTAACTGCTCAAGTAGCTCAAGCTTACTCTATGCCCATCCTGCGAACTGCCTTCTCTACTTTCCGGCACTTCGCTTTCCCCCGAACCATTATCCCCGCTAGTGACAATATCTATAGCAGCAACAGCGCCTCTAGAATAAGAGCCATGTCTTCAGCCGTAGCCAAGCGCCTCGAAGGCAAGACTATCGTGATCACGGGGGCCTCGTCGGGCATCGGACGCAGCACAGCGCTCGAGTTCGCGCGAACGTCACCCAAGAATCTTAAGTTAGTTCTCACAGCGCGGCGCATCGACACACTGCGCCAGATCGCCGACGATATCGCCAAGGAGGTCGGCGACGGTGTGCGCGTGCTTCCCGTCAAGCTCGATGTAAGCAAACCCGAGGAGATTCGTGCGTTCGTGGCGGGTCTGCCTGAGGAGTTTAGGGATATTGATGTGCTAGTGAACAATGCGTAAGTCTCCAACTTCCTTCTACAAACAACATGCTTTCAAGTACGTGTGTACTTAATTTGAGATGACCACTTGCCCCTTGCCCCCTTTCCGGACCTACTGCTCGTGGACCGCCTAGGACTACATTGTCCTACACGTCAATTCCGTGGTTGTTTTACGGTCGATGGACCAAGCAAATGAAAACTGGAATGAAAATTAGATATCTGCAGCCGATGAGCTAACACATCACATAGCGGCCTAGTTAAGGGCGTAGCTCGCGCCCCTGAGATCGCCGAAGAAGATCTGAACGTCATGTTCGCGACTAACGTGTCAGGTTTGATCAACATGACGCAAGCCGTTCTGCCCATCTTCCTTAAGCGACCTGATGGTGGCCGAGGCGATATCATCAACATTGGCAGCATTGCTGGTCGAGAGCCTTACCCGGGTGGTGGCATTTATTGTGCCACCAAAGCTGCCGTCCGTAGCTTCACCGAGTCCCTGCGAAAGGAGCTCATCGCCAGCCGCGTCCGAATTCTTGAAATTGATCCAGGCCAGGTCGAGACTGCAAGTACCACCAAGATAGTGTACCTACCTAGGTAGGTAGGCGATATTACGTCCTGGCGGGGCTAACATGAATATTTAGGAATTTTCTGTTGTTCGGTTCTACGGTGACAAGGCGAAGGCGGATGCCGTCTATGCGTGAGTAGCCTCGTCTCGTTGGGGATTAATTTATACTGATATTCATTTAAGTGGCTGCGAACCTTTGACACCCGATGATATCGCCGAGGTAGTCGTGTTTGTGGCCGGTAGAAGAGAAAACGTTGTGGTCGCTGACACCCTGGTCTACCCTAACCACCAAGCAAGCGCTCTTATTATGCACAAAAAAACATGAGGGCAGATGGGAAGAGTAGTTCCTTGTAATTATCTATAGAATGTATGTAGTACAAGTCTACTTGGGCTAGACAGTTTAAATGACAGTAGAATATGACACTACGTTGGCATGTAGAATACCAGACCTCCTACCTTTTTGTGGTATATGATCATATGGCCCTAGAAGGACCTTATTAAAAGACTATTGCTAAAAGTTAAGTAGACCGATTGGCATTATCTATGCCCGACTTTAGGAGGGGTTTTATGTAGGCTGTTTTTAAGGTTTGGGCTCATCTGATTGGTTGGAGCTTTGGCCTGTGACTGGCTAGACAAAAATTACCAATTAATTCATGATTGGTTTAGCTGCGTACGAAAAGCGGAGCCATAAAACACGGACTCGTGAGCCCCCTAAACACCAGCGTTTACCTCCGCATTTAAGCTACGAAATGATGTAAATTCGCAAGCTGGTAGCCAGGTTAATAGCCAGGTTAATAGCCAGGTCAGTAGCGGATCAGCTGGATCAGCTGGAATC